>JALGQZ010000017.1:10000-215000 GCA_023105745.1 Austropuccinia psidii | reverse complement strand
CCATTATCATAGGACAAAGAATAACAAAGTTATTCCTTCTCAAAGTTGTTGCTGAGCATAAACCTTAATTTTCACCTCTAATCTGAAATCCAGAGGAAGAGGCTCAACCCCAGACAATTGGTATTCAAATTGAAGCGCTAATTCAGGGAGATCCAATGGGACTAGTCAAATTGAGCTAACACCAAAATTACAGAAGTTATGGCCAAAATGAGGCCAAATAAGGGTGATGTCACAACCACGAAGATTGACCCTCCTCCATGGCTGTTGCGGCAATTCCAACCTGGAACCAAGTTGGGGCCAATTGGCCACACCATATCCTTTATGGCCAATTGGTCCCCTCTGGTGCTCTATGGCCATTTGTCCATAACACCTCCTTTGGCCATTTCTGGCCACCAATCATCCTTTTATGGCCTCAGGCCATATCCTGCCATCATTGGCCTCCTTGGCCAATTTCCACCTCACCAACCCCCAGGCCTTTATCTTTGATTTTGGGCCTGGGGGGTTCTTTTGTCTTCTAGGGGCCCCCTAGCCATCATTTTCCATTTTGGGCCTACCCCTTTCATTAGGGGGGTTTAGGCCTAAATGGCCGTTTTGGGCCATTTAGGCCCCCTACGGCTTCTACGGCCCGTGGGCCACGGTCCACGCTCCGTAGGCCAATTAGGCCCCTTTTGGCCTAATCCAATGAGGCCAAAGGGGGAAACCATCTAGCCCCCAAGGCCAGGTGGGTCCCAAACCACAATTGGACCCACCTGAGCCAATCTGGCCATCGATTTCATGGACACCAAAATGGCCATAGAACCCATAGGACCCAAATTTGGCCATGGACCACCATGGACCATATTTCAAGCCATGGCCTCTGGCAACCACCAGATGCCACCAAACAAGCTCAGAAAGCAGTAACCTCAAGTTAAGGGGAATTCTTCCATTCCTCCATGCCCCTGTACTCAAGGTTGCAGGAGTGGTGCATATATGGTATTATATACCATTATGCACCATTTTTTCTCAGAAATTCAATGGTGACGTTTTCAGGACCAAATTCCACAATTCCAAATCAAGGTCCCAAAATTCAACGCTCACTTTGAAGGAGGATTCTTTAACTCATCAGTCTGGCAATCCATGGCGGCAATCAGAAGACCATTCAAGGATCCCAATCACCTGGCCCTGCAGAAGTTGGGTTGGAAATTTCATTCAGGATTATTCCAAGGGCATTCTCAGAGGTTATTCAGTCTTTCAATCAGTTTTCAAGGCATCAAGTATTTCAATACTCCTTGGACAACTCAATTGGTTCATACAGGCGTCAATCAATCAACCTGTATGTCCTTGGCCCAATTGGGCCAATTCAATCTTCCACTGTGGGAATGATATCACAAAGCTCAATGTCAAGATGGCCAGAGCTGTATTGGCCCAATTCAGACAATACAGCCGGTGATCCACCTTCCAGGATCAGTCTTTCAGTTTTTCACATATACTGGCCACCTTTCAGCACCTGGGGACTTTTTCCCCAGTTAATTAATATATTGGCTTTATTATTATTGTTATTTCCTTTTACATTATTAAAGTTAATACTGATAATCTTAAGTCAGTCATTCAGCACCCTTTCTCTTTTTCTTCCTTGCCTTTCAGTGGATATTGGTGGTCATATCCTGTACTAATTCCATTCCCTTTTCTGGCAGGTTGAAACAGTGAATTGAGGATTCACTTGTTTGGCTTCTTTTATTATCTTTGGCCTTTGGCTTCTTATCTTTTCTTTATCTTTGGCATACTTGTCTTTTCCATTCTTCTTCTTTAAAGAAATCAATCTTTATTATTCTTTTATCCTTTGGAGCCCTCCAAGTGAGTTCTTGATTCCTGAGTGCCAGGCCCTCTTGCTTCCATAAGAGCCCCAGTGAGATTATATTAATTAACTCATAATTTCTTTTCATTTTATTCATTCATTCTTCATCATTTTATTCATTCATTCTTCATCAATTTCATTCATTCATTCATTGAAATTATGACTCTTTAACGCTTATGAATTTAATTACTCTTTGTCACCTCTCAATTTTCTCTCACTCATTCTTCATTCTGAAAATTGAAAGCTGACCCAATTTTATTTTTGTTTATCTTTTTCAATCTTAATCTCAATCATCAATCTCATTTTATCTTTAATTCAGGCGTCTTATCATTTTGATTTTCAAATTATTCATCAGATTATTCAGACATGTTCTTCATATCAGGATTCAATTTGATTTTATTCCTCAAGAATTTTGATTTTCAGGAAGAATTCACTTGATAATTGATTTGATATAATTGACATTGACTTCAAGAAAAATGACTGACCTGAATACTTCCATTGATTTTGCTGAACTTCACATCACGAATTGACATAAATTGATTTTTGACTCAAGAATTCATTTGACTGATTGATTTTTATTCACTTTGATTGATTGATTTTATTGACTTCAATATTTCATTGATATTGATTTTGACTGATTGATTTTTATTGACTTCAAGATTTTCATTGATATTGATTTTGACTTCAAGACTCATTTGATTTTGATTGATTGACGTACCTGAAGATTTTAATTGATTCATTGATTTCCTAAAGATTTGATTGTTGATTCCGTACTTCAAGAAAATTTTGATTTATTCATTTATTTTAATTTTATTCCTGAAATCATTCCCGTTGAACATTCACCTCCTGCAAGACAAACCAGATCTCAGGCCAGAGCTCAAGCTGCTCTTACTCCAACTCCAAGAGTTCCTCTTGATGGGACCCCAGCAGTTCCTCAACTGAGGGCCCAATCGGATAGAGGACCCCGCATGGAAGGAGCTGAACTATCCAGGAAGTAAAGGAAGAGGGCCAAGAAGATCAATTTCATTTTCAGGAGTTTCAAGAACCAGTATCAAGGTTCAAGGTGAAGATGATGATGAGGAGGAGTAGAATTCTGTGGAAGAGGAAGAGTCTGATGGTACTGAAGGTGTTCCTGCTCCTGTGGGGGCATCCCAAAGTACTGGAGGACCAACTCCAGCCCAGTCTGATCAGCCTGTCTCTCATCAATCTGAACCATCTTTATTGGCCATTATGCAGCAGATGACTCAAATTATGGCCAATCTTCAAGCAGATTCTTCTTCTGGATTATCAAGACCACCCGCCTTCAAGACTCCATCTATGAAGGCACCAGAATTCTTTGATGGGACTCAGCCCTTCAAAGTCAGAAGCTTCCTTCAGTCATGCCAATTAATTTTCATAAGGATCCGGCAAACTTCTCTCAAGACAGAAAGAAGGACATTTATTCCACTTCATTTCTCATTGGCAGGGCTGAAAAATGGATTGAGCCTTATCTTTCCAATCTCACTAATCAAGACTCCAATTACCTTCTCAATTCTTGGCCTTTATTTGAATCTCAACTCTTTACTCTATTTGGTGACCCGAATGAAGTCAGAAAAGCTGAAGCAGAATTGGATTCACTAAGAATGAAGGAAGGTGGCCATGTTTCACTATACATAGCCGATTTCAGGAGTTTCGTTTCAAGAATTGGAGATTGGGGTGAAAGGGCTCTCATTCATCATTTCAGGAAGGGATTGCCATCCAGGATATTGGATCAATTGGCCTCCCATCCTTCAAGAATTGATTCTCTTCAAGACTTAATGGACGTTACCCTGGAACTTGATACCAGGTACCATGAAAGGCAAAAGGAGAAGAATCACTATCAATAGAAGAAACCTGAAGCTCCAAGATCAAGTACTTCTCATCCTCAAAATTCTTCAAGTTCAAGTCATAAGAAGAAGAAGAATTTTCAGAAGAGGGACAAGCCCCATTCTTCTTTGTTGAATAAGGATTTCAACTCATGAGCTTTGAAAAAGAAAGAAGAATCAAAAAGGGTCTTTGTACCTATTGTGGTGGGAAGCATAGTCTTGAGTCCTGTATCAAAAGGCCTCAAAACAAGCCCACCCAACCATCAGGCCAATTTCACAGCCAGGGAAAAGCCTGAGTGGAGACCATTTTGTGCTCAATGTTCTTCACAGTTTTACTTCCAGACCACAATTGTGCATTCTGAATACTGGTGTCAAAAATTCTCTTAAATGTTTTGTTTTTTCTTCTCTTTCTGATGTTTTTTACAGTATTCTCATTGCTTCTGGTGCTACACACTCATTTATTGCAAAGCAGTTTGTTCACAAGTACTCATTGACTATGTCAGAACTTCCAGAGAATATTCCTCTTATTATCTTGGACTCCTCTGAGTCCCCTTCCTTATTTGTGACTCACCATACTAAATATATGGTTGAGCTCCCTTCCTTCCCAAGCTTTGAATGGGACTTTTTAGTCATTGATACTCCCAAGGGAGAAGACCTCATATTGGGCTTTGACTTTCTAAATCACTTTAATCCTTCTATTGATTGGAGGCAAGGGCTGATCACCTTTAATGCTGATCATAAGGACTATTGTGATCCTTCTAATTCTTTCCGTAATGACGTTTCTTCTTCCAAATCATATGCAGCTCTGGTTGGTGATTCTAGAACACCATCATTTCCATCTTCTGTCCATATTCCTTCCATAAATTCCCCTCAGTCATTACCATTATCTGGAGATGAAGTCTTCAAAGAGATTCAAGATGTTGGAGAAGATAATTCTGTATCTTCACTTCATCTCTTATTTGGGAATATGGACCTTCCTCCTTCATATTATCATGACTCCCTGGAGGAGTTGTGGGATCAAGAGGAAGAGCCAGAAGAAGTAGAAACCGTGATGAAGGTTGTCCCTTCTGTCTATCACCAATACTTGGATGTGTCCTCCAAGGTGAAAGCAGGAAAACTTCCTCCTCACCGTGCCTGTGATCATCATATCAAGCTGGAGGGGTCTCTACCTCCAGTTGGGGTGATCGACTCTTTATCCAAACAAGAGTCAGATACACTCAGGGCCTACATTTCAGAGAATGTAGAGAAAGGTTTTGTCCAGCCAAGCTCCTCTTCAACAGGAGCACCTGTCCTCTTTGTCAAAAAGAAAGATGGTGGCCTCTGTTTGTGTGTCAATTACCGCAAAGTCAATGCTGTTCCTCCTATGAATCAACTCCTTAATGTTTTTAATGGTTCTTCTATCTTCTCCAATATTGACTTGTGTGGTGCATATAACCTTCTCAGAATCAAGGAGGGTAATGAACATTTGACATGCTTCAGAACTAAATATGGCAGCTTTGAGTACTTGGTTATGCCATTTGGGCTCACCAATGCTCCTGCCTCTTTTCAGAATCTTGTCAATGATATTTTCCAAGATCTGCTTGATGTTTATTTTGTGGTTTATTTGGATGACATCATGGTCTTTTCCAAATCTGAGGAAGAACATGTCACTCATGTGTCCACTGTTCTTTCCAGACTTAGAGCCAATAATCTTTTTTCTAAGGCTTCCACGTGCCTATTTCATGTTTATAGTGTAGAGTATCTTGGTTATGTTGTTTCTTCTGAAGGCCTCAAGATGGACCAAGCAAAAGTCCAGCAGATTCTCAATTGGCTGCCTCCAAGAAACCTCAAAGCTCTTCAATCTTTCCTTGGCTTTGCCAATTTATACCGCTGTTTCATCAAGAATTATTTAAAGAAGATCAGTTCACTCACCAGTTTCCTCAAGAAATATTCCTGTTTCCCCCTCAATGAGGAAGCTCTTAGTCAGTTTCACCCACTCAAAGAGGCTTTCACCACTGATCCAATCCTTTCCCACTTCAATCCTTCTCTACCCACCATTGTAGAGACCAGTGCATCCAATTATGCCTTGAGTGCTGTACTGAGTCAGGTCTCTGACTCAGGAAAACATCCCATTGCATTCGACAGCCGCAAGCTTATCCCAGAAGAGCTCAACTATGAGATTCATGACAAGGAACTCCTTGGCAGAGTCTGGGCTCTCAAGCGCTGGAGGGCTTTTCTCCTTTTGAAGTTCTCACCAATCACTCTTCCCTTCAATACTTCATGTCCTCCAAAGTACTCACTTGCCGTCAAGCCCGCTGGGCTGAATTCCATTTCTCAATTACTTACCGCCCTGGCCGCCTAGCTACTCTTCCGGATGCCTTATCACGTTGGGACGACGTCTATCTGGAGAGGGGGGAGGATTTCATCAGCAAGAAGCCAATGAATTTTCAACAACTCATTAAGCAAGATGAAGTTCAACCCTCAAGGTGGAATCTTTTTCAAATTTGATTTACTCGATTCAGAAGAATTTATGGTAAGATTCTCAGTACAGAAGTATCCTTGAAGAATTGGGAAAAGGTAAATCCATTCAGGATTCTTCTCTTCAAAGATTGGGTGTTGGTCCCAAATGACCCCACAATTCAGCTCAGCATTCTTCAAAAGCGTCATGACTCTCCTCTAGCTGGACACCCTGACCAAGAGAAGACGCTCAAACTTGTCAAGCGGGATTTCCACTGGTCCAGCATGACTCAATTCATCAAGGATTATGTCTCATCCTGTCAACAGTGTTCAAGAAACAAGAATATCCATCATAAGAAGTTTGGACTCCTCAAACCTCTTCCAATTCCAAATGGTCCTTGGATTGGTCTTTCAATGGACTTCATCACTCAACTGCCACTGTCCAATTCTTTTGACTCAATCCTTGTCATAGTGGACAGATTCTCAAAAATGGTGGTTTTTATTCCAACAATGTCTTCAATCACTTCACTAGATTTGGCCCATTTATTCATCAAGAATATCTTTTCAAAGCATGGCCTTCCTTCAAGCATTGTCAGTGATAGAGGTCCTCTCTTTGTTTCTTCCTTCTGGACCAATCTTTGTCAGCAGCTCAAGATTTCAAGCGATTTGTCAACTGCTTACCATCCGGAAACTGATGGACAGACAGAGAGGGTAAATCAGATACTAGAACAGTATCTTCGGATGTATGTCAGTTATCATCAAGATGATTGGAACACCTGGCTCCCTCTGGCTGAATTTTCCTACAATAATTCTGATCACTCTTCAACCAAGCAATCCCTGTTTTTCACTGTTTATGGAATAGATACTCATTTTGACTCAGCTCACATCACTCAAGATACTCCTTCTGGAAAGCTATCAACAAAAATCCAATCAGTACAGCAAGATGTCAAGAGAGAACTTGAAGTTGCCATAAACTGGTTTAAGAGGTATGCAGATAAAAGTAGAGCAAGTCCACCTGTTTTCAATCTTGGTGACATGGTATGGCTTTCCTCCAAGAACATTATATCAACCAGACCCACCAAAAAACTGTCTGAAAGATGGTTGGGTCCTTTTCCAATCTTGAAGAAAGTCAGTACTCATGCTTACCACCTCAAGCTTCCATCTCAATGGAAATCCATCCACCCCGTCTTCCATATTTCCCTTCTGGAACCAGTCAAGAAATCAACAATCCCAAATCAGCATCAAGAGCCTCCTCCTCCAATCACCATTGAAGAAGAAGAGGAATGGGAAGTCTCTCAAGTACTGGAATCAAAGCTCAAGAGGAGAAAATTATGGTATCCGGTGGAATGGAAAGGTTTCAGTCAAGACCCAGAAAGATCCACTTGGGAACCAGCCAAAAACCTCAAGAATTGTCCTGATCTTGTCAAAGATTTCCATTCTTTGTATCCTGACAAGCCAGGACCCAATTCTTCAAAAGCTTTATCTTTTATGGTGCTTGGTGGGGAGAGGAATTACCAAAAGTAAGTCCCACTCCTGGTATGCACCTTTAGGGGTATTATACTCTTCTTTGTTGTAAGCATCACCTTGGCCACTCTGTGAGCACTTTGAAAGTTGGACACAGATCTTCTGGCCTGGCTTTCAACATCAATTCCATTTTATGGCCCTTTCCACTTGGGGCAAATGGACCATTCCTTCCTTATCTTCCTTACCAAGTTATTATCTTTTCAACACACTCATTTATCAAGATTTTTCTTATTTATGGCACTGGTGGGATTAGTAGCTACCAAAAGTAAGTTCCTCTCCTGGTGTGCACTTCCCTGAGGGGTCTACAATCTTTCAAAACATCACCTTGGCCACTCTGTGAGCACCTGGCATCAAATTCTGTTATCCAGGTCCTTGGCCACTGTCAAAATCTGTAATGAAGATTGGACTTCCCCTCAAAATCCATTTTTCCTTTTTATTTTCTTTTTCTTTCTTTATATTTGTTTCTTTTGCTTTTTTATTCTTTATATATTATTAAATTTCTGTTCTCATACACCTTAATGCCAAAACTCTTTACGCCAAATCACGTCTTCAACATTCTCAAAACCAAATGTCAAGAGAAGACCAAGTCAACCTCAATGCATATGCCAACACTTTTATCAGTTCAAAAACTTTCTTTTCAAGATTCAAATACCACTGTAATCCCTACGTCCAATCCGTCTCAATAGCCTCAACAAGCTTCTACCTTAGGTTGGTGCTCAGGAGCTCACCATTCAAGGTAGGGGGGTACTGTCACAACCACAAAGATTGACCCTCCTCCATGGCTGTTGCCGCAATTCTAACCTGGAACCAAGTTGGGGCCAATTGGCCACACCATATCCTTTATGGCCAATTGGTCCCCTCTGGTGCTCTATGGCCATTTGGCCATTTCTGGCCACCAATCATCCTTTTATGGCCTCAGGCCATATCCTTCCATCATTGGCATCCTTGGCCAATTTCCACCTCACCAACCCCCAGGCCTTTATCTTTGATTTTGGGCCTGGGGGTTCTTTTGTCTTCTAGGGGCCTCCAGGCCCCCTAGCCATCATTTTCCATTTTGGGCCTATCCCTTTCATTAGGGGGGTTTAGGCCTACATGGCCTTTTTGGGCCATTTAGGCCCCCTAAGGCTTCTACAGCCCGTGGGCCACGGTCCACGGTCCGTAGGCCAATCAGGCCCCTTTTGGCCTAATCCAATGAGGCCAAAGGGCGAAACAATCTAGCCCCGAAGGCCAGGTGGGTCCCAAACCACAATTTTGGCCATCAATTCCATGGAAACCAAAATGGCCATAGAACCCGTAGGACCCAAATTTGGCCATGGACCACCAGAGGCCACCAAACAAGCTCAGCAAGCATTCACCTCAACTTAAGCGGAATTCTTCCATTCCTCCATGCACCCCATACTCAATGTTGCAGGAGTGGTGCATATATGGTATTATATACCATTATGCACCATTTTTTCTCAGAAATTCAATGGTGACCTTTTCAGGACCAAATTCCACAATTCCAAATCAAGGTCCCAAAATCCAACGCCCATTTTGAAGGATGATTCTTTAACTCATCAGTCTGGCAATCCATGGCGGCAATCAGACGACCATTCAAGGATCCCAATCACCTTGCCCTGCAGGAGTTGGGTTGGCAATTTCATTCAGGATTATTCCAAGGGCATTCTCAGAGGTTATTCAGTCTTTCAATCAGCTGTCAAGGCATCAAGTATTTCAATACTCCTTGGACAACTCAATTGGTCCATACAGGTGTCAATCAATCAACCTGTATGTCCTTGGCCCAATTGGGCCAATTCAATCTTCCACTGTGGGAATTCAATCACACAGTTCAATTTCAAGATGACCAGAGCTGTATTGGCCCAATTCAGACAATACAGCCGGTGATCCACCTTCCAGGATCACTCTTTCAGTATTTCGCATATACTGGCCACCTTTCAGCACCTGGGGACTTTTTTCCCAGTTAATTAATATATTGGATTTATTATTATCTTTATTTTCTTTTACATTGTTAAATTTAATACTGATAATCTTAAGTCAGTCATTCAGCACCCTTTCTCTTTTTCTTCCTCGCCTGTCAGTGGATATTGGTGGTCATATCCTTTACTAATTCCATTCCCTTTTCTTGCAGGTTGAAACAGTGAATTGAGGATTCACTTGGTTGGCTTCTTATCTTTTCTTTATCTTTGGCATACTTGTCTTTTACATTCTTCTTCTTTAAAGAAATTGATCTTTATTATTCTTTTATCCTTTGGAGCCCTCCAAGTGAGTTCTTGATTCCTGAGTGCCAGGCCCTCTTGCTTCCATAAGAGCCCCTGTGACAGGTGAACAAAATATTCACCCTCATCTAACTTCTACAAATTTAGCGTGAGATACTTAAAGTTTGGTCTTCTGGAAAAAGCACAATTATGGCTATCTGATGGTGCCTTTTATTCCTCCATATCCCATCTAGAACAGAATTAATGGAGCAAATAAGCTCCATACAGATATTGAGAAAATCATATGTATGAATAATAAAACTTGTACATGGCATAACTTTGCCATATTTAATTTTACCCATACCAAATGACGCTCCATTGTGTATATCTCATTAAGGGCTACACAATGAACCAATTCTGAGCTCAATCTCTCAAAAACCAACAAAGATATAGCAGTTTTAAGGTTAAAATCCCATAATTGGGCCAACACAACTTTACTGTGGGATAATATCCCACGACCATGATTATGAGGTGCTAAATAGACAAAGAAGCATGTTTCTACTTCAATACCTCATAGTTTATTCAATACTGGGGTCCCATACAGCTTCTGTACAGCTTTCAACATGTCATACATATCAGAAGAGGGCTGTGTGGTCCCCAGATGAAAATTTTCACCCTTTATTGGTGAAAACTGCCCAGATGTGGTTTCAAAAGCACATCTAGGCCCAATACAGTGTATACAGGAATTGTGGAAACCACACTCCAGTACCCATAAGTGAAAAACTCTTCACTTCCTCTATGTGGATGGTCTAGAGGTCAATTCCACCACATTTTGGGATAAAAGGAGGTCTTTTCTCCACCAGAAAAGGTTTACTCATCCTGCTCTTGAATTCCTATGTAGTAAAACTGTCAAAAATGGCTATACTGATGGAAAATAATCAGGTATAATTATATTCTTAATTATTTTAGACTTTATCATACTAATCCAATTGGTAAAGCTGCACCCAGGGCTTTCAGTAGCGCTCACCACAACTAAAATCCTTTAGTAAAGCCCTTAATTATCAATTCAAAACTCTTTTATCACTATTCTATCTGTGTCACATTCATAGTTCAAGTTTTATATACCATTATTATTACTTTATCATAGATTCAGCCTGACATTCTCAATTCATCAAGCTCCCCAGCTCACAAAGCAAGGAGATGTTTTAGATTTACATACAGCTGAATATTTTGACAAATTTGAATGCAATACTGAGGAAGAGCTGGAGGAGGGAATTCTCTTACTCAATTATTTCCATGAAAAACAATATCTAACCAACCACAAATTTTATCAACCACCATATATATTTACCAAAGTAGGTATTTGACAGGCTTGCCATCTTGGAAATTTCAGCAACTATGTCAAACCTTGTATAGAACCTTTCAAGACTTGATCCAACTGATTAGTGTGGACAGAATTTTCCAGAATAATGCAAATTTAAAGCAATGTGATATTGGTATACAATTATCTGGAGCACTTTGATGATTTGGTAGCAATGGTACTGGATCCTTGGTTGGAAGGATAGGGCCACTGTTTGGAATTTGTCAGGGAACTGTCATCCTTTACACCAAAAGAATAATTTCAGCATTATTAAAACACCAGTCATCTTATCTTGCATGGCCCAATCATGATTAATTCAAGGAGCTATCTCAGGTAATGCAAGCAGCAGGTTTTCCTGGTTGAATTGGGTTTATTGATGGAAGCTTTATTGCATTATCTCAAAGGCCACCCAGTTATTCAGAGGTTTATTTTGATGAAAAGCACCAGTATGTACCTCAACATTTTATGTAAATTTATATATAAAAATGATCAACTTTATTTTTGGGATAACTACTCAATGTCAATTCAGCTTTTTTGTGATGTGAATAAGTGTTTTCAGGCCTTAAATTTTGGTCTTCCAGGCTCAGTACATGACTCAAGATTATTTAAGCATATTAATATTTACAAAACTCCTGAAAAATTCTCCTCATAAAATCAATACTTACTGGCTGATTCAGAATATTCAAGTTCAAAGCATATTATTCCAGAATATAAAGTAAATTTGAACCAAAACAATGATCAAACCAAATTTAACTATTTTCTTCCTCAATCATGGGTCTGTAATGAGCATTCAATTGGTATGCTCACTGGAAATTGGTCTAGTTTACAGAAAATGCAATTTCAAATGAAAGTCCCTGAAGATATTCAAAACTTTGTGAGTTTGGTAATGACCTGTGTAATATTACATAATTTGTTGGCAAAAATTGGTGACCAATGGCCCACACTGTATGATGATGAATACCCACCACAGAAGCAAGTAATAAATGAAGTACCACATATTGGAATAGGACCAAATATCTGGGAAAAAAGCAAACCATTTACTTTAGATTGGTATAATAATAAATCTTAATTATTAGGTATGAACTTGAACATTTTTTTTTTAATATTGTTAAATATTTTCATTTAAAAATACAATCTAAATGCTCCTTTTGGAAGCCATTCTGCCCAAGTTTTTATTCTTATTTTGTTTTTTCTGTTAATTTTTGCATTGAAATCCTATTTTGAAAATTAAATCCAAAAATCTGCCTCACTCTCATAAGCTCTAGGTGGAATTTCCAATCAATTTTTTCCAATTTCTTTTTCAATTTTTCAGGAAAGACTCTAGGAGGTAGTTTAATTAATTGATTTTTTTTAATTTATTTTAATAAAACAGAAAAAGTTGTATGTTTTTTTTGATCTCTTGCTTGCTCTTACTCTCAGTAGCTCTTAATGGTACTTTAATTAAGTGATTGTCATTCTTTTGATTCCTTTAACAAAAACTTGAAAAAATTGGAGTTAATTTTTTATTTTATTTTTCTCACTCTAACTCTCAGTACCTCTAGGAGGTATTTTTATTAATTCATTATCAAACAAAATTGAGTTAACTTTTTATTTTATTTTTCTCACTCTGACTCTCAGGACCTCTAGGAGGTATGTTTATCAATTCATTATTTTAAGTCTTTTGTTATTTTCTTTAAAAAAACAAATAAAATGTAAGTTTTATTTATCTTATTTTTGCTTTCTCCCACTGTTAGTACCTGTAGGAAGTGTTTTTCAAGTATTTTATTATTTCCTTAAGCAAATAAAAAGGTTTACCCCAGTAGGAAACATAAAAAACAAGTTTCTGAGGCTATTGAAAGAAAAGAGAAATTGCAAGGCAAGTGAAATAATTTTATAATTTTTATTTAACAAAGTGAGAATTGAATATTAGCAATATTATATAACTATTAGTGGCCTTATAAGATCTGTGACTGTATCATATATTGAACAGGTGCAGCTCATAGGTGTTTCCCACCATAGAACAAAATATTTCCAACATTTAATTCCAATTTTATTTAATTATATGAAGCTGATTTATTTTATGAAATACCTTTTAGACAACAATCAGAAGCTCATATCATCCACCTACAAAGCCCTGCATAATTCAGATGAAAATTCTAATTATTCTTCTTAATTATCTGATGTTCCCCTCACAAAAGTAGCAAGAAGAACTTTTAAAAATGGAAATTGGTTAATCCAGAAATATACAAATCATGGAATTCTAAGGGAATTTTCATTTTTAAAGAATGATGATCACTTTCACACTATTTCCTCTTAGTCCACCCTTGTCTTTTTCCCAAATAAAACTTTAATTACCATAACAGACTTTTTACTATTTTCTCAAATTACTCCAGAGGATCAAATTTAATGCAATCACCTTTCACACACCTTATTTGAGGAGCAAAAATACACACAGCAAGTAAAAATAAATAAGAGGATACTCTCAGGTGAAATGTGGCCTCTTGGATTTCCAAAATGAATGACAAAGAATGTGTAAGGTTTGACTATGAAACAATAAGTAAAAAATTACTAATTTATTACTTATTGTACTCTGAATGTCCTTATAATTAAAGTAAATAAGATTAAAATAATAATAATAATAAAGAAATATTATTATTATGGCGTAAAAATATTATATTATTAAATAAATATAATAATATAAATTAATATTATATGAAATTATAATATTATAAATAATATATTAATATGAAATAATTAATATATTATAAAGCTCTTTATTATTGTTACCAACAAATAATAAAGGCGTAAAAAACTGTTTTTTATAAATAAAAAACAATTAATAACAATAATATTACTAATATTAAAGTTATATATTAATATAAATACTATTTATATTAATTAAGAATTATTAAGAGTAATAATAAGAGAGAAATTATTATAATAAGATGAAATAACCTACTTTTAACACTTAAAATAATAATTTTGAGATATTTTACGCCAAAAGAATATAATACAACTTTTTCAAATTGTATTTACAATAAAAAATAAAGAAAATTACTAAATTTCTTGATTTTACGTGGAAATGAGTTTTTAGAGAGATTTTTAACAAAAACAATTAAATAAATGATTTAATCACGTCAAAATAGATGATTATAGCAAGGTGGTCTTTGGTCTTTAATAATATAACAGTTTTATATATAAAGAATAAAGAAATTACCTTTGATTTAATTGATTTAATGTTTTTGATGCGTCTGAGGGGAAAACAGAGTAAAAAGAGCTCTATTTATAGTAAATACCTCCCTCCTAGAGTCCAACAGGCTTCTAGTAGACGTGTACTGATCATATCCACTGGAATTGATCAATATTTTAAGGTTTGAGGGTGATTACATCATTATCAAACCATATTACATCATTATTACACCATTATTTAGAGTTATCACTATAACTCTAAGTGTGATGACATCAGAGGCTTGGCAGAACCCCAAATTTCGTGGATTTTATTAGTTTTAATCATAAACTAATAGTATTCACCAATTTTATCACTATTAAGACTGTTAAACTTAATTTAAGGTTACAGTATGTGATCATAACAGCTCAATTTAAGCTCAAACTTTGATCCTCAATAACTTTTAAGGTTTTCACGCTAAAGCAATTCAGAGAGTGAATTCTGATAGCCTGACATAACCTTATTATGCTGCCAAGAGCTTTTCATTACATCATCAAAACTCTAATTTTGATGATTTTTCTTGTAACTCATCTTTTCTGTCGAAATTCAATATTTTAAACTTCAAACCTTGATTTCAGGGGGTTATACCCTGAATTTAATAATAAAAATTACATCATTCTTCACGAATGAACTAGGAGAATCTAACTGTGTACTTTTTTCTAAGTTTGGAACACTTTCACAACAAAGTGGTCAACAGCTCTGTTGATTTTTATCAATAATTCATCATAGGTTTTAACCTTGTTTATAATTTGTAAAATAAAGTTCATATCTGTGTTCTTACAGTAATTACGTGGTAACTTTATTTTTGGTTCATCATTCTATCATGTATAGTTTAGAAGATATTAGCTATGATCCTTGAATATATGCGTTGACCAAAAAAGTGCATATATTCAGGATAATTCCTTAAGTATTAACATTGGAAATTAGCTTATTAATTGTTTTATATGTGGATTTTTGTGGGGAATCCACTGGTACAATTTATTTCACATGTTGTTTCATTAGTTTCTGAGATAAATAAGTTTTTATGTTTTTTATAAGGTATTGTACCTTATAATTCCTTAAATATTGGCTTTACAGATATGCCATAAAAATGGTATATGTGTATTTTTCCATGGGGAATCCAATGGTATAATTTATTCCACATGTTCATTCATTGGTTTTTAAGTTAAACCAATTTTAGTACCAATTTATGGTATTTTTTGTATATTTGAGTAATTATTTTTAGTGTATAATTATTCTAATTGATTTTAATATAATTATATTAAAGGTATAATTATTCTGAGTATTTTTTGTGACCTTATTGGGTATGTGGTCATATCTCAAAGGCTCACATTCCCTACCACCAAAAAAGATTGTACCACAATCTGATATATGTGATTAGGGTATCATCCACTGTCCTACCTCTTCAATAGACTTTTGTTAGTCTTGAAGCTCAATAATGCTTAACTTTTTATTTTTCAGGTTTTCTTTCATGTCTGAACCTTCTTAGTAATTTATCAGCATTTGTTATATCTTTCTCAAGTAGCCATTCATCTTCTTGAGTTGAATTTCTATACCTTACAAGGTATTCCCTTTCTTTTTTGTTTCTTGTCCTTCTTTCTTTAAGGACTTTTACTATTCTCTTTTCCTCTCCTTCCTCCAAGGGGGGGATTTCAAGTGGGGGTTTATTTCTTAGTGGAAATAATTCCTTGTCACTTGAACTGTAAGGTTTTATCAGACTTACAGGGAAAGTTGGGTGTTTGTTCATTAGTTCACCTGTGAGTTCTAATTGCACAGCATTGGGTCCATGAAATGCTTTTATCATAAATGGTCCTGCAAAGGAGTCTTTCAATTTCTTTGGGCCTTTTATGTTATTGAAATTAAGGGTTGATACTAAAACCAAGTCCCCTATTTTGAAGTCAGGTGGCTTATGACTTTTATCCCATCTTTCTTTTGCATATTTAAAAGAATCTTGCATGCATCTGTTTGCATGGTGTCTTGCTTTGTCAAGCATTATCTTGAAACTGCTTGCTGTTGGATGTATATCCACCAAGTCCTTTTTGAGGGTATCATAAGGAAGTCTTGGATTCCAACCTTTCTCTAGCATTGCTGGTGTTTTGCCAGTAGAAGAATGGATTGATGTCTTATATGCCAGTTCAAGTGCTGGTATTAGTGTACACCAATCATGGGTAAAACCATCAGAATCTTTGAATTCTAGCCCATAAGCACAGAATCTTCTGATCATATCCTCTAGGGTCTGTATCATTCTTTCTGCTAGACCATCAGTTTGAGGATGATAAGCTGTTGAGAATGATAATTTTGTCCCAAACAAGTTATGGAGATTTGTCCATAATGCTGAAGTGAACTTTGGGTCTCTATCACTTATAATATTTTGGAATAAGCCTGTGTGGCTAATGACTTTATTCCATATCATTATGGCTGTATCCATAGCTGTGTCATCTTTATGACATGGTAAGAACATGGGAGTTTTACTGTACCTGTCAACTAATACTAGGCATGCATTATAACTCCTGTCTCCTCCTGGAGGTAAAGCTGTTACCCAATCCATATGAACTATTTCCCATGGGGATTTTGGTTCTTGGATTTGGATCATCATTCCAAATCTCTTTCCTGTGGCTCTGTTGGCTTTTTGGCATCTGTCACAGGTTTGGCAGTACTCTGCAACATCTTTTTTCCAATTTGGCCACCAAGAGCAGGTTTTCACCCTCTCTAGTGTCCTATCTTCTGAGAGATGTCCAGATGCAACACTATCATGACACTCATGTAAAATAGTGTTTATTAGTGTTCTGTCTGTTAAGGCCATAACACATGTGTGTTTTGTTCTATGGTAAAGGATTCCATCAAGGAGGTGGAATCTTCCTTCATCATAAGCTTTTTTCCATATTTCATCTAGTTTTGATGAAAGTGATGGATCTTTGCAGTCTTTCATTAGAAGTTGGCTTAAGATATGGCAATTTTTGTCTGTCTTATAGCTTTCTTTAACTTGGTTAAAGAATTCTGTGCCAATGTCTGTAACACATATTCCTTCTATATGGTGCTCTTCTTGTGGTACCCATGCTGGATTGTCATGGGTATTTGCTAGAGCCCATCTGCTAAGACCATCTGCATTTTTATGAATATTTCCAGATTTATGAACAATAGTCATATTTCCCCTATATTCTTGGATAGCAATTTGCCATCTCAGCATATGTCTATTTGGAGTCTTCATATTTAATAGTGATTTCACAGCATTACAGTCTGTGATTACATCAAATACTGTGCCATCCAAATAATAATGCAGCTTTTCTAAAGCCCACACTAGGCATAAGCATTCCATTTGGCTTGCTCCATACCTTGCTTCTGTTGGCTTTATCTGCCTTGAAATGAAACAAATTGGTCCTTCCACTGGTTTATCATTGATAATTTGTGTTTGGTGAAGTGCAGCACCTAGTCCTTCTCCACAAGCATCAATGTACAGTTTGAAAGGTAGTTTCCAATCTGGCATTAGAAGAAATGGGGCATTTGTTAAAGAATTTTTCAATTCTTCATATGCCTTGACTCTTTCTTCTGTCATCTCATAGACTGTTTGTTGGTCACATAGCTTATACAAGGATTTAGCAATCTTTGCAAAGTCCTTTATATGCTGTCTATAGTAACCAGCAAATCCTAGAAATGATTGCATTTCTTTTTTAGTTTGAGGCATTGGTTTAAGTAGTACTGCTGCTACTTTATTTTTGTCTATGCCTAGACTAAGTCCAGATACTACATGTCCTAGGGCTTTCAATTCACTATATGCAAAATGACACTTTTTCAATGAAATTTTCATATTTACTTGGACTATTTTCTGTAGTACCCTTTCTAGTCTTGTCAGGTGATTTTCCCAAGTTTCTGAGCAAACTATGATATCATCAATGTAGATTATTAACCATCCTTCTGATAATTCTTCAGGAAATATGGTATTCATCATTCTTTGATAATGGGAAGGTGCATTTTTTATCCCAAATGGCATTCTTAAGTATTCAAAAATTCCACAATGGACTATTATTCTTAGTAGTTTCTTGGCATTGTCTGTTAAGACATTTTGATGAAAACCCTTAAGAGCATCCATAGCTGTGATGAACTTAGCTTGTGACAATTGGGTCAATGTCTCATGGATTCTGGGTATTGGATATCTGTCTGGAATGGTATAGGTATTCAGGGCTCTGAAGTCTCCTACCATCCTTGATTTTCCATTATGCCAAGTTATAATGACAGGTGTAGTAACTTCTACTTGCTCATTATGTCCAACCTTTCTTAATACTCCAAGGTCCATTAATTCTTTAATGTGCACCTCTAGGGCTTCTCTAGCTCTTGGACTGGCTGGATAAGCAGGTCTTCTTAATAAAGGTGGGTAAGGTTTTTCTACATTAAGAATTATATCCACTTCATGTCCAATTATGGCACCTAGTGGCTCTTTGTCAGTTGCAAAGGCATTTTTATACTTAAATAAGAGGTCAATCAATTTTTCTTTCATTTTTTCTGTTAATTCTTGATTGAATTCTGCCTCTTTGAGTTGTTCAGATATAAAAAGTTCTTTTTCTGGAATTTTTTCCTCATTCTTAATAACTGTGATTTGTTTTTTGTTATTTAAGAATCCAAACTTTTGTCTTTTATTATCTCCTATGGTAAAATATCTATCCTTTTGGTTGGAGATATCTATACCATAGATTGATAAGTAGTCATTTCCAAGTATGAAATGATTACTAGTACAGTTGTCCATTACTACAAACTCTACTTTGATTCTGACACATTGTGAGGGATGAGGAAAAATTAGTGTTAAATCAATTATTCCAAGGGGCTTCATGCTCTCACTTGCACTACTAAATTTGACACCTTGTATTGGCATAAGTTTTTCTTTCCAGTCTGGGACAATGGTTTTTAAATAATTTTTGCCAACACAGGTGCAATATGCTCCTGTATCTAAGTTAACCTTTCCTTCTTGGTTATCAACCATAACAATACTAATACTTGATTTTCCAGCTGTATATCCCATTCCTCTTGCAGGTTTGGTTCTATACATTTTGGCATCTTGTATGTTTGTCAGATTTGTGTCAGATGTTCCAACTTGTGGCAAGTTTGAGTTAACATCCAGTACTTCATAAATTATATCAATATTATTAATTTGTGCATTAATTATATTGATTTCATCACTTTCAGAGCTTTCTGATTCTTCTGTCTCTTTTTCAGAGTCAGATTCTTCTTCTTTGTCATTGTGGTTTTCTGTTTCCACAATTTCATTAATCTTTGCTTTTTTAAGGCAATTATTGGCTAAGTGTCCAATACCTCCACATTTATGGCATTTTCTTTGCTCATTATTGTTGGATGTATTGGGTTTGAAGGATTCTTTTGATTTATCTTTCTTGATAAATGGTTTATTTGGGCTTTTAATGTCCAATTTTTTCCAAGTCCTGCCAATTTTTGTTCTTGTCACTATATCTTCTAGTGCATTTATATACTCTTCTGTGGAGCATGGTTCTATACACCTGCTTCTTAGGGCATGTTCTAGTTCCCCTCCACATTTTTTAAGTATTTTCATATGCACCATCTTCTGTGACATTTCTGGGTACAGTGCATTAAGTCTTTCAACTTGTTTTAGGAACCAAGTTAAAGGTTTATCTTTCTCTGGGTCAAAGAAAGAGTTTTCAAATGCATTTTCTATCTTATACCTCCAGGCATCATTTGCCCACTTGGTGATTATTTCTTGTTTCCACCAAGACCAGGTATTTTTACCATTTGTTTGTCTTATGCCATAATACCATCTTTTTGCAGATTTCTCAAATAATGAATGTAATCTTGCAGTGATTAATTCATCTGGTATGGCATAGTCTTCTTGTAACATGTCAATTGTTTTAATAAATGACATGTGGTCATATTCACCTTCTCCTGTGAATGTTGGCCATTCCTTCAATTGAGGTGCTTCTTTCATTAAGACTTGGTTGTTGTCTTGATGACTCAAGTCTGTTATGAAAGGATTTGACAATTCCTCTTTTGTTTTAACAGGGCTTCTTATATGAGAAAATGGTGTTGATAACTTTGGCATATTTAAATTAGCCTCATTAATTTTATCCATTTTTTCTGTAATAAGCCTTATCTCACTTTGAATATCATCTTTCAGATGCATTCTTGCTTCATCACTTTTTTCCACATGGTCCAAAAGTAATTTTTGGTGTGATGAAGTCTTTTCTTCAAATTTTTCTACAGAAATACTTAATTTATTTAATTTTTCTGTAAGATTGTCAATACTCACATCATAATTGATTGTCAAAGTCTTATCTTTGATATCTTTTATGTATTTATACAATTCTTGTTGTCCTTGTATTAATTTTTGAGTATTGTCAATTAAATTTTTTGGTTTATTATTTTCAACAATAAACTTAATGTTGTCAATTTCTTTCTTGTTTTGTACAACAATTTTTGTTAAAGAAGATAAATTGTTATTTATTTCTTGTAGTGATAATAAACTGTCTTTAATTTCTTTTAGAGGTAATATACTATTTTTAATTTCTGTTAAAGTATTTACAACATCTTTGGACAAGGTTATTTCTTTGGGAAATGAGGTTGTCTCATTCTTTGCTCTTCCTTGTCCTTGAATTCCATCAAGGTTCTGGCCATGTTGAAAACATTGTCCATGGCATCCTTTTGGATTCTTGGGATTCTGTAGCTTGGGGAATATGGTTTCCTCCAATGCTTTTTCTTGTTCTTCTTCCCTTCTTGGGGAAGTGGGTTGGCTTGAGGCTTGCTGGTAGAAGCTACTGGGGCTTCTTCCTTGGTTGCCTCCCTCTTTTTGGCATGATAATCCTTGATTTTTTTGATTTGAGGTTTGGATGACAGTGGATTCCATCCATTGGAGTATCTCACTATCTCCTCCTCTTTGAGGAACTTTTTCAGGATGTGCCAGGAGTTCATCACTCCTTGGTGTATTTGAGGCAGCATTTCCCAGTCTTTGTCCTTGTATACTGTGTAATACTGCTTGTACTGGCTCATGTAGATGTCTATTTGAGCCCTCTGAATGTGATTTGTACCTGTTTGAGTTACTCATACTTAGTTCCAATTCAGGCTCAGATATCATGGGCATTTCTGGGACTTGCCTTTGGGATAAGGCACTTCCTTGTGTGGATTCTGTTCCACTGGGGATATTGCCCTTTCTTTTCCCTTTTGAGGGATCAATTCTACTTCTGAGTCCAGCTCCATCTGATTGGATGGAGTATTGGGAACCTCTTCTGGTAGTCATAATTAAAGAATAAGAAAAAATAAAAGTATTTTAGAATAAAATTCTTTTATGGCAATTTAAAAAGAGGTGCTCACCTTCAGAGTCTTGAATGGTGGGCCCTGGAAAGTCTAATTTCTTAGCTTTCTTTCTTTTGGTGATAACTGGTGTTGGAGAACTTTGACAAGTTTCTTCCACCAATCTCTCAACAGTAGCTTGGTTGTCTTCTGTTGGGTTATCTTCAAACACTAAAAAAGACAAATAAATATAAGTCTTTTTATAAGAAGTGTTATTTTTGGCAAGATATGGCAATTTTCCACGTAGAAATTGCTTTTATATCTTAAAAAAAATGAAATAAATAAAGAAATGAATAAAAATGAATAAAAATAACTTTTTTTATTGGTTTTTAATATTTTTTAATATTTTTTATGTATATTTTTATTTTTAAAGAATAAAATAAAAAATGAATATGATTCTTATAAAATTAAATTATAATCAAAATTATTTTTAATTTATAAATTATCTTTTTTAATCACTAGAGTCACTCAAAGAAAGTTCTTGCAAGTCTAAGGATGTGAAAAACCACGTGTAAGACAGTACAATTGCTTTCCAAATGCCTCAATAGCTTTTAAAATCAATAAAATATAAAATTATTATATAATTTTATGATTATAAATATAATTTATTATTGGATAAACCCAAATAGAATCTTTTTAAAGGTCTTTTAAGTAAATATCACGGCCAGGCCCCCAAATGTAAGGTTTGACTATGAAACAATAAGTAAAAAATTACTAATTTATTACTTATTGTACTCTGAATGTCCTTATAATTAAAGTAAATAAGATTAAAATAATAATAATAATAAAGAAATATTATTATTATGGCGTAAAAATATTATATTATTAAATAAATATAATAATATAAATTAATATTATATGAAATTATAATATTATAAATAATATATTAATATGAAATAATTAATATATTATGAAGCTCTTTATTATTGTTACCAACAAATAATAAAGGCGTAAAAAACTGTTTTTTATAAATAAAAAACAATTAATAACAATAATATTACTAATATTAAAGTTATATATTAATATAAATACTATTTATATTAATTAAGAATTATTAAGAGTAATAATAAGAGAGAAATTATTATAATAAGATGAAATAACCTACTTTTAACACTTAAAATAATAATTTTGAGATATTTTACGCCAAAAGAATATAATACAACTTTTTCAAATTGTATTTACAATAAAAAATAAAGAAAATTACTAAATTTCTTGATTTTACGTGGAAATGAGTTTTTAGAGAGATTTTTAACAAAAACAATTAAATAAATGATTTAATCACGTCAAAATAGATGATTATAGCAAGGTGGTCTTTGGTCTTTAATAATATAACAGTTTTATATATAAAGAATAAAGAAATTACCTTTGATTTAATTGATTTAATGTTTTTGATGCGTCTGAGGGGAAAACAGAGTAAAAAGAGCTCTATTTATAGTAAATACCTCCCTCCTAGAGTCCAACAGGCTTCTAGTAGACGTGTACTGATCATATCCACTGGAATTGATCAATATTTTAAGGTTTGAGGGTGATTACATCATGATCAAACCATATTACATCATTATTACACCATTATTTAGAGTTATCACTATAACTCTAAGTGTGATGACATCAGAGGCTTGGCAGAACCCCAAATTTCGTGGATTTTATTAGTTTTAATCATAAACTAATAGTATTCACCAATTTTATCACTATTAAGACTGTTAAACTTAATTTAAGGTTACAGTATGTGATCATAACAGCTCAATTTAAGCTCAAACTTTGATCCTCAATAACTTTTAAGGTTTTCACGCTACAGCAATTCAGAGAGTGAATTCTGATAGCCTGACATAACCTTATTATGCTGCCAAGAGCTTTTCATTACATCATCAAAACTCTAATTTTGATGATTTTTCTTGTAACTCATCTTTTCTGTCGAAATTCAATATTTTAAACTTCAAACCTTGATTTCAGGGGGTTATACCCTGAATTTAATAATAAAAATTACATCATTCTTCACGAATGAACTCGGAGAATCTAACTGTGTACTTTTTTCTAAGTTTGGAACACTTTCACAACAAAGTGGTCAACAGCTCTGTTGATTTTTATCAATAATTCATCATAGGTTTTAACCTTGTTTATAATTTGTAAAATAAAGTTCATATCTGTGTTCTTACAGTAATTACGTGGTAACTTTATTTTTGGTTCATCATTCTATCATGTATAGTTTAGAAGATATTAGCTATGATCCTTGAATATATGCGTTGACCAAAAAAGTGCATATATTCAGGATAATTCCTTAAGTATTAACATTGGAAATTAGCTTATTAATTGTTTTATATGTGGATTTTTGTGGGGAATCCACTGGTACAACTCATTTCACATGTTGTTTCATTAGTTTCTGAGATAAATAAGTTTTTATGTTTTTTATAAGGTATTGTACCTTATAATTCCTTAAATATTGGCTTTACAGATATGCCATAAAAATGGTATATGTGTATTTTTCCATGGGGAATCCAATGGTATAATTTATTTCACATGTTCATTCATTGGTTTTTAAGTTAAACCAATTTTAGTACCAATTTATGGTATTTTCTGTATATTTGAGTAATTATTTTTAGTGTATAATTATTCTAATTGATTTTAATATAATTATATTAAAGGTATAATTATTCTGAGTATTTTTTGTGACCTTATTGGGTATGTGGTCATATCTCAAAGGCTCACAGAATGAAAGCATTGTATTTTATGGATTGACAAGTAAGAGCAAAAAAATATTCAATACTGGGATTATTGGTCACCAATGCTAGCCAGGGTAGGACTTCACCTTTCAAAACAATTTCAACATAAATCCTCCAGACACTTGATTGAAGCACAACAAAAACTTCTAAACAACGGTATTCCATCTTCTTCAAATACTGTTCATGATGATGTAACTCCTCAAGACTTTGAATAATCTTTAACATTTACCAAGAATTAACTTGAAAATAAACCACATAAAGACTTGGATGGTGGATTAAAGTTGTTAAAATTGATTAATCACTCAATAATAATCTAACTGAGAAAGTATAAAATTGGTGTTTTATATTTCCTGAAAATAACTTTGCAGTTTATTTTTCTCAAACTAATGGAAAATGTCAAATAATTTGTAAGGCCAAGTATTTTATTCATTATACTGAAAGCTCTATTGATATTAGTACTGATACATGCTTGGGCCTTTTTGTTCAGGTTTCCAAAATATTAGAAAGCTTTTGCACTTCCCATGATATAAAATCTGATAATGTTTTTCAGATTAACTAGAATGTTCATTTTAGTATTTCAGATATTAATCCCCACTCATAGCTATTAAATCCTGTATATACTAGGTAAATCACGGCTCATTACTATTAAAATTTACATAAAATATTAACTTAAAATACCCTGTGGATTTCAGAAACCATCTTGGGTTTTTAATATGTATTGAATCCTGAAACACCAAATATTTACTTCACATATATTTTATTGGACATTTATTAAGGTCCAAAATATGTTTCACTAATCTATCAATAACATCACTGCTTATTAGTTAAATTCATAATGGACTCAAGTTCTGTTTCTGACCAATTAAATTGTAGCATTTCAAAGGTAAACTCATGGTTTTTTGATCATTTTTAGAATTCAATTGAAGACTCAGCTTGCACTCTTCAAAATAACTCTGTGTTTTCAATTTATTTTCTTCAAAATTTAATTCCTGCTCCTTTTTCTCCTTTGAAATGATATTTCTATTTGTTTCTGGATTTCAGCCTTCTCAATTTGTTTAATTTTAGCTTCCTTCTCCTCTTTCCAATTCATTTTCTCCCAATCCACTCTTGCAATCTCACTTGCATTCCATGCTATTTAAAATAATAATCCCACATAAGCTTTATTTACAGACATCAATCTTATTACTACTCACCCTCATGGCGTGCATTCAATAAAGATTCAGATGATGGAATGGAGTGATTTTCTTTTTCTTTGATGAACCACTCTTGGGATTCAAATTCTTTAATGATTCACACTTGATAGTACTTGTAGAGGGAGTTGAAAAGACAGGCTTCACATATGATTCCACTTTTCCATCCTAATTCAAACCATCAGAAGTGATATCCATAATAAAAATCAGATCAATCTGTGAAGTTACTGAATGGGTATGCTTCTTGCCTCTATTCATCTGAATTCCAAAAAATTTAGAATAATGCAAGAAATAATTTAAAAGAGTAATAACATACAGAATTCTCTTTTTCTTGATCCTCTTCTACATACCCATAGGCATATATTTCATTTTTTTCATTATCATTTTGGTTTGATTGGGAGATATGTGCATCTTGTACCTAATAATCTACCGATGGATTTAAGTCTTATCTGAAAATATAAAGAAGATATCACATACTTAATCACTATCCAAAGACTTACAAACCTCAATTGAATATATATTTGGTATATTACAACTGGTTGTTCAAGTTATATCTGGCTTGTTACCAAAAAGCGCATCCATTTGCTGATAGAATGGACAAAGACTTTCCAATTTTTGAGCCATTTTATGAATGCCCTTTTTTTTGTCATCATTATTAAATCCTGCCCTAGTGGATCTTTTAGAACTCTTTTCTGAAATATATTTACTTTTATAATTGCGCCATTTGTATTTCATATTGCTTGGGGTGAGCTTCAATCTATTTTTGGATCTCTTGTTGACTTCATTTTCCATCAATTGAAAGCCAACTTGCTTTGATAATGGTGGGAGGCTGCAATGGTTTGTAGAATAAACAAAATCTTTGACCACTCAGCAGTCTATTCTACATTCTTTCAGAAAACTATGAAGGGAACTCTGATTCTGTTTGAATAGGATAGCTTAAGACTCTATACTCAGGTTTTTGATAAATATAAGCAATAATCATATACGATTCCAAGCTTTTACATAGAGACATATATTACAATATTACTTACCCAAAGTTTGAAAAATCCTCCACATCAAATATTCTGTATATAAATTTTGTTCAAAGCTCTTAAACTAGGAATTAGATCAATTTTAATTAAACAATTTACTCCACTATTATGCATCAAAAGAGAATTGTTTCAACAATTGACTTAAATGATATTCAGGTTTGCTTTTCTCAATAAAAGAACCAAAAAATGGGCATAAATTATTACCATAAAGCTGTTATACTTTTTTTTCTATTTATAAAAATTAACTTTGAAATGAAAAATTCCTTTAAAGAGGGAATTATATTGGCCTTTTTTCTGCATGGAAACATAATTTAGTCTGGAAAAATTGTATAAATTTCAGATTGCAATTTTAAGCCTCAAAAATTGGATGTTCTTAAGAATTCATAGCACAAATTTCTCACATAAGGAGGATAATACCCACTGTTATCAAAACTATTTAAGTCTAGTATTGCATATATATATGAGCAGATTACATGGATTACAAACACATCTCAAATCAAAAGCTTGTACCAAACTATAATTCAAAAATAGATTTAAATTTATTCATGGATTTACTTTGAAAATTCTGACCAAAATTTTTATTTCAAAGGAATAATTTAAAATTTCCAAGAGAACTACATACTGCAAGAATTCTTGGTCAGTTTTTTTGTTGAGGGGATGAATAATGGGAGTATTGTCATTTCTAGTTCTCACTAAGTCCATTAAGCTATATTCCAGTGCCCACTAAGTCCATTTAGCTAGATGAATATGGAATTGAGTTCCTTTTAATATAATCTTCATTTTACAAAAAGAAGAATAAAATTAGGTTAAAATATTTATGTTTATAGCCACATTTGAAGGGTATTAATTCTTCCAGATAAATGCAACAAGTATTATTGGAATAATATTATCTTGATCCCATCAGATTGAAGCAATACATATCATTTCAGAAAGAGTTGAAATCAAGGAGCTTAATGATCTTATTGAGAGATATTGGCTTTAACACTACTTTGAGATTTTAACTAATATCAAAATATCATACCTGAAGGTTTTGGAAAGCAATAATAACCAGTACCTTTTTCATGAATTTACTTGAGGGGAAGGGTTAAAATGCAGTATATTAGTCTTACACCCAAATGAAAAATTTATGTTTGAGTATTATTGTTAATTTCTTTACCCAGTTCCATATAGGTATAAAAGCAATTAAATTTATATGAGTATCAATTCAGTTTTTGAAATGTGTTGATTTTTTTTGTTTTCGAATGCATTCTAATATAAATAAACAAGTGCATTGATTTTTTCAAAAAAATATACCCACTTGAGAAATATTCTTGGTCAAAGCAAAATGATAATTATTCATCATAGAATTCCACAATGGCACTTAGTTTATAGTATTAGAAAAATAAAAATCAAAAATGTATTTTCAAATAAGTTATAAGCTTACTTTTTAGAGAAATAATGAAGAAGAAACTTAACATAAATTCCATGAAATTTAATTTTTATTTAAACCATGATATACCACATTTGTGATTTCAGCCTAAAACAACCTTGATAATTTATTCCTCATTTTGATATGATTTAGATATTAGTGAAAATCTTCAATAAAAATTATATTCTTGCTCATATGATGGATTCAAATTTTTAATGTAAAATTTCAAAATCGTTATTTTGATAATTTGGAAAAATACCATAACCTTACTTATTTTTATATTTAATATATAGAAAAATTATGAACCTCAGTTAAGATTCATTTCATCAAAATAGTAGGATATAATGAAAAATTATTTCAATAATATGCTTTCTAGCAATTAAATATAGTTTCAAGATATATCCTTATCAATTAGTTTATTTTGGAACTGTTGGGTATATTATATTTCATTTTTGATGGTAAGAAATTCCTTTTAGCAACACAGTGGCTCAGGTTACTTCCATCATGAGAAGAAGGTGTCACAGTGAGTATATCTTAAATTTTTCAAAATTGAATCAATATTTCTCAGGGTTAAGAGAAAAAAAAATATATGCAGTGAATCTTCTGAAGAAGTATTTTTTTGAAATTGATATCCACAAAATATTTCAAAAACTGTCTCCCAGGGGTTAAAGAGGGGAATTATGTATTGTAATTTTTGTCCAATGTCTGGAAATAAAGATAACATATGATTTTTGAAAAAATTAAAGATTGAACATAAACATATTGTTTTTGCTTTTTTTGAGTGAGAAAAATTTATGATTAAGAATTACTTGAAGAGAAATAATTCAATTTATATAATTTTAAGGTTGGTAATATTGATATATGATGGAAAAATTGGAAGAGAAAATAATCAATGTAAGGAGGCATAATATAAGTGATGAGGAAAGAGGGTATTTTTATTTTGAAAAAAATTCAAAAAGGCAATATTCCATGGTTAATGGCTTCATCTTTATATCAAAATTATTAGTTTTTTCTAAAAGAAGTTTCTGGAATGAAGGATTCTTTGGAATTCCCAGGAGTCATATAACTTAATTCCTTTTATATTATTTACCCCTGAATCTTGAAAATCCAGCTTGGAAGGCTCCCAAATAATAATAGCAAGTTAGAGCCCAGTATGAAGCAAGTTGGAAGTTGGGTTAGAGCTGGATTTTTTTCATGGTGAGTGGTGCACACTGCTCAATAGTGGCTAGAGAATATCTAATCAAAAACTTCTCAAATTGGGAAAAGGACCTCTTTCCAACTAAGGCAAATAATTTCAAAATTAGAATCAAGAAAGATTTCATTCATTGCAAGTATTATCAAAGCAATGATTATACCCCACAGGAAAGGTAATATCATACTCAACCTAGAGTTTGTAGTGCTTGAAGATTCCTAAATCCAGGGTTTCTTACTGGGAATAGACTACCAAAGGATTTATGGAATTAATATTTACAATAGTAAAAAGCGGCATAGTACCATAGGTACAAACAAGAAAAAGAAATTTTTACTTTACATAAGCCCATTGTATAACCAAGACCCCTTGGAAGAATTACTGAATGAATTAAAAGTGGGAAACTTCAATTCTAACCTCACTAGTAAAAAGAAACTTAGTTTAATGAAAATTATGAGGAATAATAAACCAGCTTTTTCCATATAGGAAGAACCATTAGGAAAAATTAGAGGCCATTATATATAATTATATCTGGGTGTGGAAAGACCCTATCCACCCATGCTTAGAAGACCTCCATATACAGAAATCCGGGAAACTAGGAAAGAACACAATGAAATATTGGAAGTAAACACACCTTTCCTTATCACTTGGCATGATGGCAAGTCTAGATTGTGTGGAGACTTCAGAGCACTGAACAAGTACACCAAAGCTGACAGGTAACCTATACCAAGGATACCTCATTCTCCAGATAAGCTTTCAAAACCCAAACACATCACCAAGATGAATTGTATGAAATGCTTCCACCAAAATTGAATTAAACCAAACTCCATAAAATTACTCACAAACATATACCACATGGGTATATATGAGTACACCATGATTCTAATTAGAATCAATAATGCACCATCCCACTTCCAAAGGATGATGGAAAAAATACTTTAAGAATAAATATTTAAAGGCTGTATGGTATCTTATATTAATGATATCATTATCTACTCAAAAACATGGGAAGACCATATTCAGTACATAGAAAGAGTCTTGAATAAATGCACACCCATAAAGCTGAAGATTTTACTTAATGAGTGTAATTTTGGGCAATAAAAACTATTGGCACTTAGACCTAAAGTCTCAGGCCTTAGCCTGGCCATAGATCAGAACAAAGTAGCTACAGAAACCACATCAAAAATGTTTCCCACAGAACTACCAGCTTATACAAGATATTTCCAAAAGATGTAGTTTGGAGATTACCAAAGAGAGGAGGGATTAATATGAGAGGATAAAACATGAACTCACTAATTCACCTGTCCTTATGCTACCTGAATTTAAATTACCATTCAAGTTTTACATGGATGCAGCTTGCATGAAAGGATTAGGGGTAGCCCTTCACTAAAGAAAAATTGTGGATAGTTAACCTAGAGAAGGGTTAATATTTTATATCTCCAGGCAACTGAAAGGCTCAGACGCCAGATATGGAGCAACCCAGAAATAATTCTTATTTTTGGTTTGGGCCCTAGAAAAACTCCATTACTATTGGTAGGGTTAAGTCTTCAAAGTATACACAGACTTCAATGCACACAAGTCTTTCCTCAACATAAAGACTACTAACAGACACATTTTGAGCTGACAAATAGCTATCCAATAGTATAGAGGAAATATGAGAATCATATAAAAGGTGGGAAAAGACCATACTAATGCATATGGCCTTAGTAGATGACCATTGGACAATTTAATAAGAAATCCATCTTATTACCCAGAAGTATCTGCCAAAATTCCTATCCATTTTATGGAAATAGATAGGAAGAATAACTTCAGATTTTTTTAATGGGAACCAGGAAGTGGTACCCCAGATACTAACCAAATTGGACCATAGGAGACAGAAACTCCCATATTGGGGATAAGCTCCTTTGAACTTCACAATTACTTATTCTACACAGAAACAGTGTAGAATATTGTTAAAAATCTTTTGTCAAAGATACAGGAGCCCAGAACTGGAATCCCAGTTAGAGGAAACCTGGTTGAGGGATTATAAGGACAATAAATATTTCCTTATATATTTACTCCTTTATCACAGAGACAGCACACTAGTGCCCTCACAGCAATAGAAAGGTATGAGATCTCTCTGCTCCATCAAGAATTCCCTGACTTCCCCTACATGGGATACATGAGGGAATAAAGTAAAAAGGAGAGGATAGAAAGCACAGCTTGCTTGCCTCAATGGGAGCAAGAGCTTAGTGAATAAACTACAAAATAGAGGATAGAAAGCACAGCTTGGTGGCCTCAATGGGAGAAATAGTTGAGTGAATACATCAACCCTTGTAAAAGATGCCATAGAGCAAACAGGAAACATGGGAAGAAGTATGGACTACTCCAACACATAGAGAAGCCCAAGCACCCATGGGAAACTATCAAAATGTACTGGGTAACAGGACTTGTCCCAGCAGTAAAAGAAAACTTCAATGTTTTGCTAGTCATAGTATACAGGTATAGTAAAAGTGTCAGATTCCTAACATGCCACAAAGAAGACACAGTTATGGACACAGCATTTTTATTCTGGAATAACATCATAGCTACATGTGGAGTACCAAAAATCATCATTATTTATAGTGACCCAAAGTTCACATCAGAATTTTGGACTAACCTCTATGATATTCTTGGAACTAAACTTTCATTTTCTACAGCTTACCATCCACAGATAGATATATGGCCTAGTGGAAAGGATGATTCAAACAATGAAGGACATCATCAGAAGTTTCTTTTCATATGGAATGGGATACAAGGACCATGAAGGGTACACCCATGATTTGGTTAAACTTCTACCAGAAATCCAGCTTGCTTAAAATACAAGTCAGAAACTTACCACAGGGAAATGACCCTCACTTGTAGAGAAAGGGTGGAACCCCCTGATTTCTGTGGATCAATTAATAAAATACCTCCTGAATATCCACCGCACTTCCAAATATTTCCATTATATGTGGAAGAGCACATTTGATATAGTTTCAATATTCATAGCTGAGGAAAACAAATACCACAATTAGAGGTATTAAAAGACCCACAAGGAACCTGACTTAAGGCAAGTTTACCCAAGTTCTGATTTCTACTTTGAACTTCAATAACCTCAAAGGCTCAAAGAAAATTAGAGACTCATTTGTGGGACCATTCCCTATCATTATATTGATAGTAAAGGATTCAGGGGAGGTCAAAATCACAGAAGAATTTTCTAGAAAACATCTAGTGTTCACAGTAAGTCTAGTCAAACCTTACCACTAAACAGGAGAAAATAAGTTCCCCTTTGGAAAAAAGAGTCACACGACACAAAACATAGTGGAATTCAAAGACTCCAATGGACTAATGAGAAAGATCATGAAGCTCAGAAAGATCAGACTCAATTTAAAAGATCAGAAATGATATTTGGTCAGATTTAAGAACCAAACAGCTTATAAAGATAAATTGTTGGCAAAATATTCTATACCAAATGGTGAACTTCACCTGAGAATATTAAGAGCCTCTATGAGGGCTAATCATTCTCATCAATGTTGAGCCTTTTTTTTAGATTGAGGGTATGTCATGTCAGCCTGTGACTCAAAACCAGAGCACAAGTATAAAAGTCAAAATACCATAAACCAATCTTAGATTACAATACCACCAAAAACATGGATATGAGCCAAAATAGATCAAAATATATAAAAATAAATAACAAATTCACTTTCTTCAAAAATATATTATTCCCATAATCATAAGAAAAATAATAAAAAAAAAAAAGTTATTCAGGATCAAATTAAGATTTGAGAATAAACTTTAATTTTCAACTCTAATCTAAAATCTAAATAAATAGTTTTAACCTCATCAAAAATGGGTTATTTAATTTAATCTCTTATTTAGTTTTATTCAATTCTACTATTAAAATAAAGATAGAATCAAAAACCAAATAATTTATTACTAAAATAAATTCAAATAATGATGAATAAAATATTCACCTCTAATCCAAATTTTACATATTTTTTTTTAGTATGAGATAATTAAATTGAGTTTATTTTTTTAAAAAAAAAAAAATATGATATCTTATGATTTAATTAATTTCTTTTAATAAATAATTTTGAAAAAAAGAAATTTTCATGTAAGATATTTAAGAAAAATCTATATCTTAATAATGAATATTAAAAAAAAAAATGAAATAAAAATTTTTCATATTTAATTTTATTCATATAAAATCAGTTAATATTATTTAAAACTAACTCATTTAGGGTTAAAAAAATAAAAAAAAAAAAAAAAAAAAAAAAAAAAACCAATTTTTTGAATTTAATATTAATTTTAGATAATTTTTTATATATTGAAATATTAAATTTCAATTCTAAAAAAAAAAGAAGTAACTTATTAATTATTAAATACCTCATATATATTATTATTATTATTATTATTTCAATATAAAGTTTACATATAATTTATTTATAAAATTCTATTCATCATATATACTTGATAATTCTCAAATGAAAATTTTTTTTTTTTTTACCCTATATTGATGAAAACTTTTTATATTTTATTTCAAAAAATCATATATAATTTTAATAAAGTTTATAAAGTATTATTTTAAAAACCAAAAAAAAAAAAAAAAAAAAAAAAAAAAAAATAGAAAATTCCTTTTTTAAGTGAAAAAAAAAAAAAAAAAAAAAAAAAAAAAAAAAAGAAAGTTCCTTTTTTTTTTTAAGTGACAAAAAAATCTTCATTATTCCTATTTGAAAAATTTTTTTCATCAAATTTTTTTTTTTTTTTTTTTTTTTTCTTAACAAAAAATAAAAAAAAAAAAAAAAAAACTTTATTTAATTAAAATAAAAAATTTTAAAATATCTTTCTCTTAAATTAATAAATATTAAAAAAAAAAAAAAAAATTTATAATTTTAATATTAATTATTTTAATCTTTTTTTTTATTTAATAAATCAAATTTATAAATCTTTATTATTAAAAAAAAAAAAAAAAAAATTTTTTTTTTTTAACAATTTTTTTTTTTCATTTTTATTATAATTTTTTATATTTCTATTTTAAATCCTTTATACTTTATTTTATTTTATTTTATTTTATTTATTTTTTAATTTATTTTCAAATTTCTTAATCTTTTTTAAAAAAAAAATTTATATTGAAATTTTTTTAAAATAAATTTATTATAATTTAATTATAAAACTTATAATCTTAAAAAAAAAAAAAAAAAAAAAATTTAATTAGAATTTCATTCAAAATATTTTTTTTTTTTTTTTTTTTTCTGATTTAGTTTATGATTTAAATTAATAAATTAATTTAATTTTTTTTTGGTTTTAAACAATTAATTTAAAAGAAATTTTTTACTCTTATTTCCTTTTTTTTTTTTTCATTTCATTTAATTGAAATTTATTAAATTTTAATTTAAGAAAAAAAAAATTATTCATTTAGAATTTGGGATGAGGTTTTTTTTTTTGAAAAAAAAAAAGGATGTTAAAATTAAAGCCTTGTTTTGGAAAAATTTCAAAAAAAAACTTTAAATTAAAATTAAAGAGTTTAATATTAATTGGATTATTGATTGAAGGTGGGAGTGATCCAAAAGGAAATTATTTTTAAGAAAATTTTTCTATTGGTTTGGGAATAAGTGATTGGTGGTTATACATCATTCTGTTTTAGTAATAATTTCCCTTTCAGCCTTCATAAAAAAAACTGTTAAGGCCCAGTAATTTATAAAAAATAATTCTTGGAAAACACATGTTCACCAATCTTTACATTAGAATAAGGATAGTAAATTTAAGAGATGATCAGAAAGTGGTGCATGAGCATAAGCATGGTAAATTTCAGAGATGATGAGACAGTGGTGTGTAAGCCAATCTTTGTGTGAGCATAAGCATGGTAAATTGTAAATATGATGAGGAAGTGGTGTGAAAGCTGATCTTTTCATGAGTGTGAGGCTTGCAAATTGTGGAGATGTTGAGGTGAAAGTGCAGAAGCAAATCTTTGTCTGAGCATGAGGATGGTAAATTGTGAAGATGATCAGCCAGCTGCATGGAATCCAATTATTGCATGAGAATAAGGATCATAAATTGCAGAGATTATCAGTCAGTGGTGCAGAAGCCAATCTGTTTCTGAGCATGAGGATGGTAAATTTTGAAGAAGATCAGCAAGTGGTGTGGAATCCAATCTTTACATGGGCATAAGGATCATAAATTGTGAATATTATCAGCCAGTGGTGTAGAAGCCAATCTTTTCATGAGCATAAGCATAATGAATTTCAGAAATGATGAGGCATTGGTGCAGAAGCCAATCTTTGCATAAGAATAATCATGGTAAATTGAAGAGATGATCAGCCAGCAGTGCAGAAGCCAATCTTTTCATTAGAATGAGCATTTGAAATTTCTAGCTTGCATCAAAAGATTTAATTATCCAAAGATTATGAATTCTTTTTGAAAAGAGTTATTAATTTAAGTGAAATTATTAATTTAAAATATTTTATGATTGATTTTTTTTTTTTTTCTTTATACAAATTTTATTAAAATCAAAAAAAATAAATTTAAAATAATTTAAAACTTAATTTAATTCAAAAAAAAGATTTTATATTGAAATTAATTTGATTTAAAGGGAAATTAATATTGATTTAAATGAAATTTTTCTTGATTTTTTTTTATCTAGTATTATTTTATTTATTTTTTTTAATAAAATTTCTTTATGAAAATTATCTTTGAAAAATTTGTGTGATAATTTCTTTTTATAAATAATATTCTCATTATTTATAATTTAATAAAGATTATTATTTTTCAAATATAATTTTAATATTAAAAAAAAATTTTTTTTTTTATATTTCTTATTATTATAACCTTCATTAATTATAATATTATTAAGAATTTTTTTTTATTATTATTATAAAATTATTTAATCATAATTAATTTTTTTTTTCTTTTTCTTTATAATTATTTTTCTTTGATTATAATCTTTAATTATATTATATATTTTTTTATTGAGGAAATTCATAGTAATCTTGATTTTGATTAATATTATTAAGAGTTTAATAGACAAACCTCACAAAGAATGACTCAATCAAATAATGATATAATATTTTGAGTAAGAAATAAAATATCATTACTAATGAATCCAATATATTAATTAATGAGGGGAAAACCCCCAAGGAGGTTAAGAGGGGTTATTATATCTGAGAAATACCAGCATGGAGTATGAGTACTGAACCCATGGTCTGTATGATGCAAAGAACTTGTTTGAATTATAAATTTGAATTTGTTTTTTTTGTATCAAGTGAGTTTGAAATGGATTGGGTAAACTAATACAGTTTTTGTCTTTTTTTTGGATGAATAAAGGCTTCTTCACTTGTGTTTGGTGGATCTTCCATGAACCTCCCTTTCTGGTTGGTTTTGAAAGCTCTTCAATGATTCATCTTTTTAAATTTTATTATTTTATTAATGAAAATAAATTTAATTTAATTTAAATTTTTACAAACTAAATCAATTATTAAAAAGAAAACTTTTATATTTAATATTTAATATCCCTTCTTCCTTAACCTTCCTCTTTATCACAATAAAAAAAAAAAAAAAAAAAAAAAAAAAAGAGATCTCTTAGTATAATAAAAATTCAAATTCAAAAAAAGTGATTATTATTATTATTATTATTATTATTATTTGAAAACCTAAAAAAAAAAATTAAAAAAAAAAAAAACATCAAAATTTGTAATTTGACCACAATTTTAATATATGATACAAAAATTTCTCTTTATAATAATAAGTTTTCAGATGATGACTGTTGATCATAATTTGACCACCTCTTATAAAGTTTGGCCACCATTCAGCAATTGGATGTATGCAATAAAAGTGGGCAAATTGGTATACTAATTTCAGGACATGCTGAACACTAAAATTATGGCTTATATGAGACCAATGACCTTATATAAAGGCTAACATCATAAAATCATGTGCTTAAGGTTTCCTCAAAGAATTAAGGTCAGACATTAACATAGGTAGAAAAAGGCCCTAGTGTTATTAGTGAGGCTTATGAGGTTGTCTTGCTCTAACTAGTAAATTCTTCCCACTTGTCAAAATCCTGGACAACTCATAGTCACTCCAAAAAGCCTTATGCTAGAATGGAGATTATTGTAAATGCATAAATTAATTAACTGGTGTGAAAGGCAGACTTTGTGATATCACCAAAAAAAAAATTATATGAATTTAGAAATCACCTAAAAATAAAAAAAAAAATCTTTAATTAATTTGATAATTATATAGATAATTTAATTTTTTTAATGTTTTATTCATTGTAAAAAACATAAAATCAATTTGTCATTTTAAAAAGCAGGTTAAAAAAATGTCAATATTCCAACTTCCAGACAGTTTTCCTAAGTTCAAATCAAAACAAGCCTCACAGTAAGAGAACAAAACTTGTTAAAATAGTTTATTTATTTAAAAAAAGCCATCTTATTATTTAAAGTGAATAGTTGATTTTAATTTTAACTTCTTTTTGTGAATTGAATTTAAGCCCAAGCAGATTGTCTTAATGTGCACTAGCTCACATTAACCTTGAAATTTATTTATTAATTTCAATAGATAGTTTGATTATTAAATCTCTAAAGATCACTTGAGTATAAAATATATTATATATCTTCCGTTTGAGTTTCTTGTAATGTTTTTAAATGATTATTTCGAATTTGAAACCATTGATGTTTCCGATTTTAAAGTTTAAATGAAAAGAAATGCAAAAAGCCAAAAAACAGAATCTTTGCAACCCATTAGTTAATAGTAGGTATACTTTAAATGCAATTAAAGCAGAAAGTTTATCAATATTTTTTATTAATTCAAATTTGACCCTAAATGATAAAAGTCCAAGAGATGAGAAAAGAAAATCCTAAAGCTAAATAATCCAATTAATCAAATGTCAGCTAGAATGTTTTACAAAAAAAAAAAAAAAAAGTGAGGTGAAAAAAGCTTAAGACTTGAGAAATCATCAAACTTTTTATTTAAGTATACGCTAATGATCAATTTTGATGATTGACGAATTCGGATGGAGTGACTCTTTTGTAGATTTGTTCTGGATTAGAGTTATCACTCTTAAATTCTTTTTGAGGTTCTTTGAGTGATTGGTGATCGATTGACTGTTTATTGAGATGATGAGATGATGAAGGATCTTCATGTTGAGTTAATAAACTACTAATAAGTCTATTTGTGTCATAAAACTCTATAACTTGAATAATTTGATTTTTAATCAGTGACATTTTTTTTGATTTGATTGATAAAACTTTATTAAATTTTGAATGATTAAAAATGTTTAATTTATTTACACTGTTCGTTCATGATGTGATGTTGAGCTCCAGCGTATCTAAAAGATTGATATGAAACAAGAAAATCATGATATTGATGAATTTTGATGAATTTAATGATGAAAAGATGATTTAGTGACTAACCTACGATATTCCTCAAAGATTGAAGCCAGATTCCAGCCTTGTAATTTTCGAAAGCAACCAATGACAGTACCAGTTCTATGAGATCCACCGCCACACATAATCCTAATTATATGAATTTGATTAATAAGAGATTTTTTGATGAAGATGATTTAATTTTTTTGCTAACATGAGAGGATAAATATTTGGATTGAGGATTAATTGTAAAGCTAAAGTTACAGATTCTTCTGTTAGAGCGTCTAATGAAGCAGCATGTTGAATACCTAGATCATGAAATTGAAGGTGATTTTGATTTAAAAATTGTTGACTAAGAAGAAGAAGAAGAATTAATGAATGAAAAGTTTGAATTGAAATTTTTTTAAAATTAGAATAAAATAAATTGATGATTAAAACATACAACCTAATAGCAGGTGGTTTAGGAGCCAACCAAATTAAAGTTTTTAAATTTAACCTTTTTAAGAAATCAAAGCTCAATTCAGCTGGTTCACCTGAACGAAATAGAGAACCTTCAACGAAACCGAAATTAGGAGGAGGGACTAATTTGAGAGCGGCTCGACGTAGATGACAAGTTAAAGTAGGTAAAGGATCGAATAAATTAGTGATTGAATGATTTTGAGTTGTATTTGAGATGATATTAGATGAAAGAGTAGTAGTAGCAAGAGGAGGAGGATGATGATGATGATGACAAGGATCAAGTGAACCTGAACGAGATATTGGACGAGAATCGGATTGATTTGATTGATTTGATTGACGAGGATGATGTGGATGATGTGGATGATGAGTTGGATGAGTTGGATGAGTTGAAGGATTTGAAGGATTTGAAGGATTTGAAGGATTTGAAGGATTTGAAGGAGTCATTGTTTTTTAAATTTTATTGTTTGAAGATGATCAGATTTTTCATAATTTAAATTTAAATTCAACCATAAATAATTTTTTTGAAAAGAAAACCCTTTTTTTGAGTTAAATTAATTTTAATTTGATAATAAGATTTTTTTAATTGAAATTTTATTATTTTTGTGATATCATACATTACTAAAATTAAAATTATTATTTTTTAATTCAAAGACCCTCAATGTCTGATTAAAAAAATTAAATTTGATTAAATTCAAAGATTTGATTTTAAATTTTCAAATTACTGTAAATTGAACTCTCAATGAATTCTTTTTTAAAAACTGAATTAATTTCAAAGTCTTTTTTAAAAGGTAACCTATCTATTCATTAAGTTTTCAAGTTTGATTTAAATTATAATTTAAACTATTTCATATAAACCTAAGGCTACAATTAATTAGAGAGCAAAGAGTGACTTGAATACAATTTATTTAATAGAGAAAGATTTTGTTTTTAAATAAAGATCCTATTTCCTTGACGATTTTTAAAAACTCAAATTAAAAAATAAAGCCTAATAAAGTTTATAACTTTATGTCACTGGAATGAATTTGATAAAGATTTTCAAGTTTTTTTTGAGCTTCAAGTCGATCAATTTGAGATTTTCTGAGGTTTGGAACCCTTTTTAATTCTTGTTTAGCCACTTGAGCTTCATGTACTTCATCAGGGCCCTAGAAATAAATCAAAATTGGGGATGAGGGTGTTAAATTTAAATTGAGATTGATTTTTTGAGAAAGATAAGGATAATGACCTACATCGGCCAATCTTAAAGTTCTAACGGCTGCAAACATCGCAGCTAAAGGTTGATCTTGACAAAGGCCTTCAGCGCCATGTACTTGAATAGCACGATCAATAATCTTATTAACGATTTGAGGTACGATTGCTTTAGCCATACCGATTGATTTCATAGCGCCTTTAGGTTTTAAGATATCGATTTGTTTTGCAGCTGAATAAACTAATAATCTAGCACTATCTAATTCAATACGAGATCGAGCGATATCTTTAGTTATAGTACCATGTTCAAATAATTGTTTACCAAAAGTGATTTTTTTTGAATCGGTTACACGAAGTAACATTAAAGTTAGAGCACGTTCAGCCAAACCGATACTTCGCATACTAAATTAAAAAAAAAAAAAAAAAATCAGTTTGATTTAAAGATTTTGGATTTTAAAAGAATTTTTTAAAGATCGTTTACCAATGATGAATTCTACCAGGACCTAATCTAGATTGAACGATTTCAAAACCTTTACCCCAATCATAAATTAAATTTTCAAGAGGGACTTTAACATTATCATATAAGATTTCAAAATGACCTTCTGGAGCGCTAAATGAAGATTTAAAGATTTAGATTAATCCATTAAATTGAAGATTAAAAGAAAGAAAAGATTAAATGAATTAATCTTAACTCATCATAACCCAAAACTTTCATTGGACGAATTAATTTGAGACCTGGTGAATTTGAAGGTACTAGAACAATTGAATGTTGAGAGTGAATTGGAGCCATAAGATTTGATTTTCCCATGACTAGATGAATTTGATTTCTAGGATCACCAGCGCCTGAAATCCACCATTTACGACCATTGATGATGATTTGTTGACTAGAGAATTTAAGATGTTATAAGGGTTAAAAAAAAAAAAAAAAAAAAAGTGAATTAATAATAAAAGAATGAATTGAATTGACCTACTTTTGATGATCTAAAGTTATAGAAGTTTGAATGTTTGTAGCATCAGAAGAAGCTACGATTGGTTCTGTCTAATAAAAAAAAGGGGGTGATTGATTTGAATTAAGATTTAAAGTAAGAATTAAATTAAATTAAAAAGATTTTTTACCATTGAAAATGAGCTACGAATTGTACCGTTTAATAAAGGTTTTAACCATTTATTTTTTTGATAATGAGTACCATAACGAGCCAATAGTTCGATATTACCAGTATCAGGAGCTGAGCAATTCATAGCTTCAGGAGCTATTCTGATTGAATGACCCATAATTTCTGCCATTGTAGCGTATTCTAAATTTGATAAAGGACAACCTAAATCTGGACTGAAATGAAATCGATAAATTTTTTTAGCCAAAAAATGAAGATTGAATTAAGATGTGATTGAAAGAATTTTTGATCAAGAAGGATGAATGAATTACTCAAGAGATTTTGATAAGAATAAATTCCAAAGTCCTTTTGATTTAGCTAAATTTTTTAATTCATTTATTATTTGAGGTACCTTTGACCATCTTTTGATTGGATCGTTTGAGATTTGATTTAAATAGATTGATTCAGCTGGAATGCAATGATTCTAATAAAAGATAAAAGATGAAAGGTTAATTTTAGATGATTTAAATAAAAATTTAAATTAAACTTTACCGTTACGAAATCTATTAGATCTAATAATTTTTGTTTTCCGAATGAAGTGAAATGAGGTTCGATTAAGATCCAAGTACTAGAAAATTTAAAAAGAATTTAAAAAAAAATTTAAAAAGAATTTAAAAGAATTTTTACTAACGATTCTGAAATGAAATTAAAAATTAATTTCTCAACTTGATCTTTCGACATTTTTTTTTAATTTTAATTTCAAAAATTAAAAATTAAAATTTAAAATGTTAAAGAATTTTAAATTAAAATTAAAATGTAAATTTAAATTTAATTCAAAATTATTTCAAGATATTTTGGTGAGTAAAAATTTAACTCCTAAGATTATTAAAATTTAAAAAAACTTTAAACTAAATAAAAATCATTTTAATTTAAAATTTTAGATCTTTTTAAATTCAAATATTAAAATCTTAATCTATTTTAAAAATTTTAAAAATTTTAAAATTTTATTTTTAATAATTAAATTAATATTAAATTTTAATTTATTTAAAAATTTATTAATTTTAAATATCAAAAATTTAAATTTGAATTTAAATAAAAAAAATAATCAAATAATCTTTCTCAAAATTTTAACCTTCAATGATAAAATCTTTTTTAAATTTTTAAATTTTTGTGATGATTTATTAAATTTAAAGATTTTAAAATTTAAATCTACTTTAATCTTAAAAATTTTAAATCTTTTTAAAATTTTATCTTTATTTTTAAATTTAATAAAAATCTCAAATCAAAAATCAAAAATCTTTTTATTAGGTCATCAAATTAAAAATCTTAAATTTTCATCCAAAATTAAATTTAAAAATTTAAATAAAAATTTAAATAATTTAAATAATTTAAATGATTTAAATAATTTAAATAATTTAAATAATTTAAATAATTTAAATAATTTAAATAATTTAAATAGTCTAAATGATTTAAATAATTTAATTAATCTTTTCTCATCTTTTTATGATTCATCCAATTTAAATCATCAAAATTTTAAAATTTCAAAATTAAATCAAAAAAATCGTAAAATTTTATTAAGAAATTGTAAAAAATCTTTAAATCAATTAAATCAATTTAAATGGTTTTATTTAATCGATATCTTCTTATTAGGTAGGTATCTTTTCAATTTCATTAAATCTTTAAAAATTTAAATTTAAACTAATCTCTTCTCTTCTCTTCTCATTTCAGTTTTAGATTTATTAAAATCTAAATCTTTCTCCTATAAATTTCGCGCTATCTTCATTTACTCAAATTCTTATTTAAAGTATGTAAAACTTTTCATCAAATCTTTTAAAAATTATCTCAAAATTAAAATTAATTTTAAATTTTAAATTTTAAATTTTAAATTTCTTTCAAATCTTACTCCATTTAAAGCTTTTATCAAAATCATATCAAACCATACAAATTCATTTCTTCATCAAAATAATTATTTAAAAGAAAACTTAAAAAATCAATCATCATAAACGTATTCTAAAATTATTTTTATCAATTAAATCATCATATCATTGTAAATTAAACTCTTGCTTTATCCCCTAAAATTATTTATATCATCATCCAATCATCATCAAATTAAATTCACAAAGAATGTTCATCATCTTACAAGTTAATCTTGAATTCATTTTGTACTTTAAAATTTAAAATAACTTTTTTAATACATTCAAATTAATCATTGGGATTTGCAAATTATAAACTCATTAACTCACTCTGATTTGATTTGATTTCATAATTCAAAATTTCGAGCTAAACCTTTAAAAAATATTTTAATCAATCAATTAATTTCACATTCACTCAAAACCAATCAAAAATAAACAAGAATCAAAGAGGATTTGGTTGTATTTATATATTTATATATAATTAATTTTCAATAATAATAATCTTTACCCTGGCTTCCTTGCTCTCTTTCTTTCTTTCAAAAAGATAAAAATTAAGGAATAAAAAGACAAAATTAAACTTATTATAATTTTTTTAAATAAGAAATTGATGAGAAAGTCCTTATATATTAATCTTTAAATGATTTTTTATTTTATTTTCTCAAATTTTTAAGTAATAGTAGTTTCATTTTTATTTTATTTTGGTTTTTTTCTTCCAATTATTTTTTATTTTTTAGTTTTTATATAAATAAAAAAAAAATTCTTTTTGAAAAAATTGAAATTAAAAAAAAAAGTTTTTTGAAATAAATAGAAAAAAAAAGGTAAGAATTTTTAGTTGCTTGTTTATTAGCTTTCAATTTATTTAAAATTAATAAGAGATAAAAATTTATTTTTAAGTTTAAATCATAACTAAAAAAAAAGAATATAAAATAAATTTTTAGTAATTTCTAAATTTATTTTCTTGAATTTTAAAAAATAAATAAGCCTATAATTAAATAATTAAATAAATCCTTTTTTTTTTTTTAGAAAAAAGGAAATATTTTTGATAAGAAATCATGAATAAATTTTCAAATTATTTTCTAAAGTGATTAAAAATTTACTTTAATCATGTCAAGACCAAAGCTCTATTGAGTTTATTAAACAAACATTTTCTTCTTTAGAAATTTCACTCTAAAAAGTATTTCTATTATAACAAGAACTAATGATTTACCCTCTGAAGTTACTTAAAAAGTTTGAGATATAAAAAATTAATTAGTAAATTATACAGTTTTCATATAACCTATAAATTCTTTCTTCAATATTCAAAATAATTTTCAAACCTTTAGTTAAAAATTTATTTATATTTCCTTAGCCTAATTCAAATAGTAATTTATAAAATTAATAAGTTTTATTTTTTATTTTTTTTATAAGATAATTCTTTTTTGATTCTATTACAATAAGAAACTTTCTTTGAAAAAAAAAAATAACCAAAAAAAAATTAAATTGTTCATTTTTATTAAGAGATAAATAAGAAAATCAATATAATAATATCTTTGAGAATTAATTTAACCCAATTTCTTTCTTTAATTTATAATAAATTGAAAATTATATTTTTAAAATTTTTTAAGACATTTTAGAATTCTAAAATAATTAAAAATAAGTTTATTAACTAAAACTATTCTTGTTTTGAAGTTAAAAAAATTAACATAGAGTATTAAATTCTTCTTTAATAAGGAATATTAATCAACTAAATTTTTTTTTTAAAGTTAAAATTAATTTAACAATTATTCCTCAAATAATTTTTTTTCTTATAAGATGAAAAAAGAAAAAATTGATAAAAATTAAGGATTTTTTTTTTTAATTATATTAATAGGTAAATATGAATTTGGAATATATATATATATATATATATATTTCATTCTTAAGTGAAAGAAAAAAAAATCTTCAGACTTTTTCTTTTTTTTTAGATTTTAAAATTAATCAAAGAAAAGGATGAATAAAAAAAAAAAATGTTTTTTGGGGGGGGAAATATTAATTTTTTTTTAGAAAAAATATATATAATATATATTATATTAAGTATTATTAAATAATCTTTAAATTATTAATATAAAGATAATTAAGTAATCAATTAATATATATTTTTTTTTAAATATTAAATTCTTCATCTTCAAATGTTATCAAAATTTTTTATTAAATCTAAAATTCCAAAATTCCAAGTTTTTTTTTTTTTTGTTTTTTTTTTTTTGTCAAAAATTCTGAATTAAAGTTTTTTTTTTGTCAAAAATTCTGAATTAAAGTTTTTTTTTTGAGATTTAGTTAATCTTTAAAACTTAAAAGAGATTTTTAATTTTTTTTTTTTTTTTTTTTTTTTTTTTTGGTATTAAATTTCATTTTTAAGATATTAAAAATTTCACTTTTAGTTTTAATTAAAGTATAATTTTATTAAAAAATAAATCAATAAGTTAATTTTAAATCGAATAAAAAAAATTCCACACTTTTATTGAATAAAATCTGAATAATCTGATAATTTATTTGATCTTAAATTTCAATGGATATAAAAATTTTCTTAATTTAAAATTCTAAAGGAATTTTAAAGGATAACTTTACTTAAGAAATTAAAATAACTTCAGTTCATAAATTATTTTAACTATGATATTGATTCTGATATAAAGGAAGATATAAACTTATTAGATATGATAAAATTACAAAGATAAATCAATCCTTTTAGGAGATATCCATCACATTACATTTATACCATGAATGATTTACAAAAATTATAATCTGAAAAAGTTTTTCCAGATTTTTGGGAATACTCATGTTTAATTTGAAAAATTGATTACAAAGGTTAATGATGATGAAAAATTTCAAAATTTATCACAAAAAAAAAACAAAAGTCTCCTGCCATACAATTGGCTTTGGTTGTGAGCCTTTGAGATATGACCACATATCAAAAAAGGTCACAAAGAAAAATTCTATAATAATTATACTTATAATAATCATCTTAAAACCAGTGAAAATACCATAAATAGATACAAAATATGAATTAACTCAGAATATAATGAATAAAAATTTGAAATGAATCACACAATTAGATTACTCATGGTAAAATACACATATTTCATTTTTATGGCATATCTGAAAAGTCAATAATTACTGAAGAATATGTAATAATACCCTAAAAAAGACATAATATCTTATTTAACTCAGAAATAAATTAAACAAAATGTGAAATAAATTTTACCATTGGATTATTCATAAGGGACTACACATAAAACAATTTTATTACAATTCTCTAAAGTCAATAATTAAGGAATTAAGCTGAATATATGCACTTTTTTGGTCAAGGCATATCTTCATGGTTTTTAGCTAATATCTCTTGAAATATACAAGATATAGAGTTAAGCCAAAAATAAAGTCACCAACTAATTACTGTAAAAACACAGATATGAATTGTATTTTAAAAGTTATAAACAAGGTTATAGCTTGTAAGGGTTTATTGAACAAAATCACTAAAGCTGTTGACCACTTTGTTGTGAAAGTGGTCCAAAATTAAAAAAAATGGACAGTCAGATTCTACCAGCTCATAAGTAAATAATAATGTAATTTTTATCATAATATTCAAGGTATAACCCCTTGAAATCAAGGTTTGAAGTTTAAAAAATTGAATTTCAACAGAAAAGATGAGTTACAAGAAAAATCATCAAAAATAGAGTTTTGATGATGTAATGGAATTATCTTAGAATTTCAATGAGGATATGCCAAGCTGCCAGAATTCACTTCCAGAATAGCTGTAGTTTTTATAACTTAAAAGGTATTAATGATCAAAGTTTAAGCTTAAAATTGATCATTCATGATCACTCACTGTAATCTTATTTTAAGTTTAACAGGTATAAAAGTGATAAAATTGGAGAATAATATTATATTATGATTAATACTAATAAGATTCACAAATTTTGGGCTTCTGCCAAGCCTATGATGTCATCAAACTTAGAGTTATAGTGATAACTCTATATAATGGTGTAATAATGAGATTAGATGGTTTGATCATGACATAATCATCACTAAACCTTGAACAACTGATCATTTCCAGTTGATACTATCAGTAAATGTCTACTAGAAGCCTTCTGGACTCTAGAATGGAGGTATTTACTATAAATAGAGCTCTTTTTACTCTATTTTCCCCTCAGATGCATCAAAACAATTAAACAATTAAATCAAAAGGTAAACTCTTTTATTCTTTATATATAAATATCTTATATTATCAAAGAGAAAAATCTATCTTTATTATAATCATCATTTTTGACATGATTAATTCAATTGTACTCTTGTTTTGTTATAAATCTCTTAAAAATCTTCTTTCCACATAAAATCAAGAAAACTTTCTAATTTATTTAATTTTTATTTGTAAATACAATTTAAATAAGTTTCATTTACATTATTTGGCATAAACCTCTCCCAAAATTATTATATTAAGCATCAAAAGTAGGTTTTTTTCTCTTATTATAATAATTTCTCTCTATTATTACTATTAATAATTCTTCAATTAATATAAATAGTATTTATGTTAATAAATAACTTTAATATTAATAATATTTAAGTTATTAATTTTTTTTTATTCATAAAAAATGATTTTTTACACCTTTATTATTTGTTTGTAACAATCATGAAGTGCTTTTGAATATATTAATTATCAAATATTAATATACTTATTCATTATATTATTTTTTTTATAATATAAATTATATTATTATATTATTTAATAATATAATTATTTTTACACCATAATTATAATAATTCTTTATTGTTATAATTACTTTTAGCTTATTTATTTTATTTATACTGACATTTAGAGTGAAATAAGTAAAATATTAGTAATTTTTACTTATTGTTTCATAGTCAAACCTTACATTGGTACTATGAAGGTTAGGATCAAATGGAATTGAGGCCACTTTAAGTAAGATTGCAATGTTGTTTAGAATTAGCCATGAGAGTATTGTTTTTTACATTAAAAGAGTTATGTTAATATTGATTAATTTGAAGAGAGTTATGATTGTGTGGCCAACAATATAACAACACAGAGAGATTTCTCAAGTTATGCAGGTGGAAGGATTCCCTGGGTGCATTGGATTTATTGATAGGAGTCTAATACCATTCTCACAATTCCCCCCCAATGATGGTGAAGCCTATTTTGATTATAGAAAGAGTTAAGATTTGGAATTTTCATACTTGATTTCATTTTTAATTATTGGTCAAAGTTAAGGTATTCTATTTCAATAGGATTGGTTTGAAATGAAAACAAACAGTTCACTACTCTACATGTGAGCTGTACTGGGTCAATTCATGATTAAAATGTATATCAAAATATGAAAATATAACAAAAAACTCATGACTTTTATTAAAAAGATGAGTAATTGCTAGTCAATTCAGCATATTCAAGCTCTCCTTGGGTTTTTCTATCCTATAAGGTAATTGTGGCCCAGAATGAAGACAACCATAATTTCAATTACTGCTTAAAAAAATCAAGGGTCAGAATTGAGAATCCAATTAGAATTTTGAAGGGACAGTGGTTTTCTCTAAGGGAAATTCAATATCAAATTAAGGATCCTCAAGAAATCCAATACGTTTTTATTTGTGTTTTTTATTTTAAGATTTTACATAATAAGTTTGAAAAAATTTGGAGATGCATAGTTTTATTTATATGAAAATAATGATCCAAAATAATTAGAAAATCTTCAAAATCAAAAAAAAAATGGGAAAAATATTAGAAAGATTCATGAAAAAATAAAATAAAAATATTACTTTGAAATCAAAAGATAATCAATTTTAAAAAATTTCATGAAAATTTAATTATTTGTTAAATTCAAAGGCTTAAAAAAAGAGAAAAGATGTTATTTATAAAATAAAACTATTTAGAATGATTAATTTTTTTTTCTTTTCTTTTTTTGGTCTTAAATATTTCTTTAAAAGAAATTATTAAATTTTGAATTATTTTTGATAGGTATTATTTTTAAAAATTTCTCAACTAAATTAAATAATTTATGTTTTATTTGAAAAGAAAACATCTAAAATTGATTATTTCTTCATTATTGACAATTTATTGAAGAGATTTTGTTTTCTGATTAAACATTGATGATTTCTTCCAAAGAATTTCCATAATTACAGTTTTCTTTTGAAAAATCAATCTCCATTTTCAATTTTGGGGAAGTGAAAGCCATGTCCAGTTGGGGTGAATACAGTGGGGTGTGGATCACGATTTTCTTTGGAAACAGAAGAAAATATAACATAAGTCCAGGAATTTACATTAAGATAATTGACATCTTCATGTGGTTTATTGAAAAATATATCTCAAGTGACAATAACATTCTTGTTTTTTTTTGGAAGAAGTCAATTTTAGGTAACTAAAATTTGGTAATTTTTCAGCTTCCTTTAATTCTTGAGTTTAATTTTCTGCTAATTTTGAAAATTGATAAATTCCAGAATGAATTAAATATTCATATTCTTTGAGTTTTAACCATTGAATATTATCTTTTTTAATTTCATGAGGTTTCAAGTCAGGTTTTTGGGAATAAAAACCTACAATTTTTTTTAAAATTGAGTGGTAATTATTAAAATAAAATTCAAAAAAAATGACACACCTGCAGATTTTCCAGAATCAGAACAAGGAAAAAATACAATACCTTTCATAATTCTACCTAGGACATGTTTATTGGTTTTAATTTATTAAGGATTTTGGGTTAAGCTCATTAAAGTAATGATAAGTTTTTTTTAAGAGATGAGAGTTCCCAAAATGAGTTATTGAATGGGGTAATCTCATAAATGACAACAGGAAAAAAAGGCTTATGGGTTTTATAAGTTATTACATAAGGTTGGGGTAGAATGTTTGGTGATGGGAGTTTTAACCATGTGGAATTGGCTGATTTCTTGTAATTTGATATGGTTGAGATGTTCTTATATGATCTGTTGGTATGGCCAAGTTGAGGAAGGATCTGTTTTGAATCATGGATGTTTTGTCTTTGGCTTTGGTGAAGTTTTCTTTTATGATTTGTTTTGCTATTATTAACCTCATGATGTTCTATATTTGGTTTAGTCCTAAAAATGACATCAAGAGGAGTAATAAGAGGTTCATAATCTTTCAAATAATTCTTATGATGTAATGAATCTGGTTTAGTCTTAACCATGACATCATCATAATGATATTTAGAGAGAGAGAGTGCATGAGGTTTTTTTTCTTGAATTTCAATCCTGATGTAAGGGGAGTGAAATTAAATTAGATTTCACAATAAACCCTTATACGTTATCCAATTCTCTATTAAAAAATAGAAATAAAAAGGCAACTTCAGTAATTAGATTCATCATAATATATAAATAATTAAAAAAAATAAAATAAAAAAGAACATGAGGTTTAGTAATCATTCTTAAGTAAGAGAAAAATAATCATCAGTAATTATAATCAGAAAATGAAAAAAATTCAAAAATAATCAGAATTATTGATGATTCATAAATAAATTAAAAAATAGATTATTATAACTGTTAGTAAGCAATAATCAAGTTTTAAAAAATACAAAAATAGAAGTTAGTAATGATTGATGAAGTAAAAAAGAAACCAAAAAAATAAAGAATTGTTAGTCATAATTGATTATTTAGTAAAAACTATTAGTGATAATTGATGAGCTAAAAAAAGATTATTATTTATTGATTAAGAAAAAAAAACCAGGTGTTGGTAATGAATCACAAATTTGAAAAAAAAATAAAAAAACAAATTGAATTTTAATAATGAATCATTAATCAAATTAAAAGAAATCATGGCCTGGTTGGGGGCCATTAAAAAGAGATAATTAAATAAAACGCCTGGAATCAATTCTAGAAAAATTCCAAATTTATTTTGAATAAATTATAGAAGGATTCCAAATTGATTTGGGATAAATTCTAAAAGAATTCCAAATTGATTTGGAATAAATTCTATAAGAATTCCAAATTTATTTGAAATCAATTCTAGAAGAATTCCAAATTGATTTGGAATCAATTCTAGAAGAATTCCAAATTGATTTGGAATCCATTCTAGAAAAATTCCAAATTGATTTGGAATCAATTCTAGAAGAGTTCAAAATTGATTTGGAATCAATTCTAGAAGAGTTCAAAATTGATTTGGAATCAATTCTAGAAGAGTTCAAAATTGATTTGGAATCCATTCTAGAAGAGTTCAAAATTGATTTGGAATCAGTTCAAGAAGAATTCCAAATTGATTTGGAATGATATTAAGAAAAAATAAATGAACAGATTAATGGCCTGCTGGGAGCCATGAAAAAGTGAAAAAATAAGAATAAAACACTCCAATCAATTTGGAATAAGATTTGGAGGCTTTTACAATTTATTCCAAATAAATTCAGAGAAATTCTAAAGATTACTTGCCCAGAATCTCCCAGAGATATATCTAGGAGGCTCTAGGTTTCATGGTGGGTGGTGGAGTTGGCAGAGGGGTGTATGGTGATACTGACGAGGATGGTGGTGATTTAAAGAAGAGAAAAAGAAAAGCAAAACTGACCTGGTTTTGTTTGAATTAAAATTAGAAATAAAAAATAATAATTCAAAATATAAAAATGAAAAAAATAAGTTTTAGTACTGTATTTGTGAGTGAATAATTGAAAAAATACCTTTTTTTTCAACAGAAGTGGGGTGGTAGAAATGAAGAATTATAAAAAAAGTAAACTCAAATTAGAGGGGGAAATTGCATTGAATTTGAAAAAAAATAGAAATAAAATTAAAATAAAATCAGAGGGAGGCACCAAATTGAGTTTGAAAAAAGTTTGTCATTGGTCTTTGGGGAATAACTTCTCAGTGTAAAAGTTTCCCACAATTTTAATTTTGATAAATATTGGAGTTCAATTTTGAAATAAAATATCAAAGATAAAATTTGTGCCCTAATTGCAAAGAAATATAATTTAAATTTCAAAAATCATCCAATTTACAATGATCACACATCAAAAACCCCTCCAGATGAGAAGTGAGTAACACTTTGTGTGAATCAGCCCAAAAGGTCAAGTTGAATATGAAAGTAAAATATTTGAAAACAACTTCCAGTTATGTGTTACTCTTTGGTATCCAAATGACACAGGGGATAAACACCCAGGAATACATTTGTGGCATAACAAATGTGTTAATTTCTTGAGCTCAACATATAAGAGCTTTTATAATTCCTTGGTACAGTGGAATATTTGATATGATGTATGTATGCATTACCAAATTAAAAAAAATTAATTTATACCTAATACATTATTTTTTATTTATTAATGTCAGAAAATGTTTGAGCCCTGTAATTTGCCTGCTTGATGACAATGCTGCTATAATGAGCTCCATCTGGTGTTGCTTTTCCTTCAGCTCCAATTAATGATTCCACTTTTCTTTGTCAAACTCCTATTTCATTTTGTGTTGTTTCTCAGCAAAATCCCTTTTTTTTGACTTCACTTCTTCCAACCATTGATTTTCAATATTCCTCACTTTCTCTTCATTCCACCTCTCCTTTTCCCACTCCAAAAAAGCATTATTACTTGCTTCACAGGCTAAGAATCTTGAATTTTGTCAGTAGGATTGATCAAAGTAACAATAATTTCAAGAAATACCCTTTTGCCATGATTCAAGAAAATTTGCATATTTAGATGCAAACATATTGATACACCTTTTCCTAGATCCACTCTTCTCATTTAAGTTGGGGGTCAATGCTTGATTATGACTTTGTGTTTAATGTGTCATGGATTTACTTATCTGGTAAAAGAAGAAATAATCAACATTGGCTTTTATAAATTTCAGTCTTAAGAATACTTACTGATTCCTAATGAAGGTCTTCTGCTTCAACTAAGTCATAATAATCATTAAGCAAAGGATCAATATTGAGAGGTGATTCAAGATTATTATGGACCTTTAAAATTAAAAAAAAGCTTTAATAATCTCAGTTAAAAAGCAAAAGAGATTCTGACTTACCTTATTCATTAAAGGTTCATAATCATCATCACCATTTAAGCTGTCTTTTTCTTGTGAATCATAGCTTGAAACAGGAGTGATATTGGGATTGTGGCCAAAGAGAATTTCCATTTTGACATAGCAAGGACACATAATTTCAAGCTTTTCCCTCATTAATTTTATTCATTTACTATCATCTTCTTTGGTTAGTCCAGCCCCAGTTGATTTTTTGATTTTTTTTTTGCTGCCATATACTTATTTTTATATTTTTTCCATTGATTTTTGATGTTTCTTGTGCTAATGTTTAGGCAATGTCATGATTTTTTGTTGACCTCAATGGCCATCAGCTGAAACCCATGCTTATTTGATAAAGGTGGCCTTCCAATTGAAGTTGAGCCACTAGTACCAAAGAATTACTTGAAATTTGATTTTATTGAAAGCCAATTAATTATGGTTAAATAATCTGTATAGACTAAGTGAGCTTATGGATGAGGAAGACTAGAGGTGATCTTTGTAACTGACTTGATGTGTTTTTCTTTGGCACAGAGAATTATTATAAGGATGAAGAAATATGAATTTATTGCAAGATTTTTGGTCTGATTGTCAAAAATGGAGCATGGAAGAATATGTTTCACAGTTATGAATTGTGAATTTTGCATACTCATTTGGGTTAAGTTCTAAAAAGAAATCCCAGATGCATGGGATTTGGTGAAAATTTAGGATTCTACTGATGGAAAGTGTGTAAATAAATTCAAGGGTATGTGTATAATGATAAAACTCACATATGGAAATCTGTCACAGCCACTATACATGGGTAAGGGTATTCAATATTAGCCCCACTCAAACCCATCAAGCCAGAAAATCCAGTATTTATATCAGTAATCAGTTTCAGAAAATCTTCTTGCTGAGACATGTATACAGATTGGTTCATCAATACAGCCTGTCAACACTTGTACAGGCTGGATTCACCAAATACAGTTTTGGATTCACAAGTCTGAAACTGTATGATCACCCAACTCCACCACACCTCTTGTACAGACCCTGTGCTTCCATACAGGGGCTGTATTATCCAATTCAATTCAAAGGAAGATTCCTCTCAAGAAAATTCACTCATTGGATAAGGGCTTGTGGATTCTCAAATATACCAGCCCCTCTTTCTCCACCTGGGGACTTTCCTCCAGTTAATTAATATAGGGGGTTGGTAAATACACGTAAGCCCTTATGTGTTTTTACTAAAAACTTACGTGTTTTTACCAAATTATGGTAAAAACACATAAGTGACCTTATTTTCCAAGAAAAATTCCTCAGGCTCAGTTTTGAGGATTTTTTTTGCCATATTTTTCCCAACTTGGAATGTCAATAAGCACAAATTTTTTCAATTTTTTTTTTGCCAAATTTCACCAATTTGGCCAATATGCCAAAATGGCATTTTTTTTCAAAAATTCATTTAAAATCTTCCCACTTATGAATTTCCTTCATTTTTTTTTAAATGAAGGGTTCAAGGTGAAGAATAAAGCACCAGAATCCCATAATTTTGGGAATTGTTTTGGGTGGGACAAGTGAAGTTGCAAAGAGGGTTTTTTTTTCAAATGTTTTTTCCTGTCATTGTAATATGCCTATTTTTGAAAAGTGCATTTAATAACTTCCCACTTATGAATTTCCTTCATTTTTTTTAAATTAAAGGGTTCAATCTGGACAATAAAGAACCAGAAGCTCATGAATTGGCAAAGGTTTTTTGGTGGGACAACAAGTGAAGGTGCAATGAGTGTTTTTTTTCTTGTGTGTAATATGACTATTTTCAAGTACAAAAGCTCCACATGTTTGATAAAAAAGGAGACTGAGGTGGGATTTAAGCAATAAATATGACTGAGGAGGGGGATAATTGGCATAAATTGTATATACAAAAATCATTCAATCAGAATCAACCGCCAAAATAGTGGGTTTTTTCTGAGAGGGGGGAGGAAGATTGGACAAATACAACATTCTGTGTTTCTTAAATTTATCAGCCCACCCCAGGGCTTGTTTTTGGGCATGAATCTCCCAGTTCACAGTAATGGGGGGGACTGGATAAACTTTAGAAATGGTGATGTTCAAAGGAACAAAATGAGCACAACTATTCAAGAAGCAGATGAAAATGGGGGGATTATCATTTGGAGAACAGAAATAAGGGAAAAAAGAAAAAGATTGGGCTGTGGAAAAAAAGAAAACTGGTCTTTTATACTTATTTTCAATTGGATCCCCCATGTCAGGCATGGACATCCAATTGCTTTTTGGAGCCTGGCCAACATCTTCATACCATTCAATTCTTTCCAAATAAGAGGATACTGAGGGAATTAAGGTGTTCATGGCTTCATAAAGGTCTTAATTTTGGTGAATTTCTTCAGCCAAGTCACCTCTGACATCAGCCCATTGATCTTGAGTCTTGTAAATGAAGTGGGATACTGTTCAGTAGCCACAGTTTCCATCACCCTGGACATTGATGGCCTTGAAGGTGTATTTCAATATAAACTTGGGAAAGTCAGTTATCTGATAAAATAAGTTCAAAAAATGAATAAATATCAAAATAAACAACAGAAAATTACATTAAAAAGAATCAGAAACTCACAAACAGCTTGGAGCATTCATCACTTGTGTGATAATTGCTTTGACAATGCTCACAGGTCAAGTCAATTGCATCATAATTATTCAAACTGGAGGCAGGCTTGTGTGATTTTCTTTGTGAGGTTTTTCTTCCAATTGCCAATCTTCTAGAACTTCTAAGGGTTACTTCTGATTTATTTAATTCAGTTGCTGAGGGTAGTGAATCTGATGAACTGTTGGATTTAGATAATGAGTCCTCAGAATCTTCAGAATCTTCAGATGAGTCCACTTCCAAAATTGGAGAGGGGACATTTGACTGGGATCTTGACGTTTTTGTACTGGTCACTTTTGAGGGGGGTCTTCCTCTTCTCTTGGATTGACTTTCAATAATTTCAAATCTTTAAGGTTTCTTTTGTTTTGATTTTTGATTTTATTCTTGGCTCCTTGGGGTCTTCCATGGATATTCTTGCATTCTAGAGGGTCTTCATAATATTGATCATCCTCTTGACTCTTGGGAATTTGATAAAATGGGACTTTTCCAGTCAAAACATTTTGAAAATGCTGAAGTATTGGAGTGATTTCTGCCATTGGTCTTTGAAACAGGTCTTCCCCAATGTCTTCAAATATTTTCTTGGCTTCATTCTTTCTTTCTTTTTCAACACTTTGATCATCACCTTGAAAACCAGCCTGAGAAGAATATGACAAATAAAAGCAGTTAATAAGAAATTAAAAAACCCTCACAGGCAAATTCAAATGCCATTGAGAAGGGAAGTCTGATAATTCAAGCCTTTGGCGCTTGGCAAATGCCTTTTGGGTCTTATGCTTGCAAGGAATGCCTTTATAATGGTTGTATTTGTTGGTGCATTTTTCATTTGGAGGAAATGTTGTTTTGAAATTTTCAAAGGCAATCTGAAGAGCATAATGAGACACCTTGCCATTGAGGGCGCAGATGTGTGGAGGAAAATTCTTGACATGGACAATCATTTCTTCGGAGATTCTGTTGATTATTTCAATAAATTGTTTTCTGAATGCCATGTGGAGAGCCCTGACTACCTCCAGGATAGTACCAGTGGACTTTTGGAGCCAAATTTTAACCATGGCATGGGCACCTTCAACTCTGGAGGTGGAGCCCACACCCAGGTGGCAATGGTGGTTGGTCCAGGCTGGCACATAATACTCCTTTAGAGGAAGCCATGTCTTTTCCAAATATTGCAAGACCTCAGGATTTTTGACTTGATTTTTAAGCTTCTTCCAGTTGGCTTTGAAAGACTTTTCAGTGGATGAATACATAAGCTGAGAAATGAATCCCAAAGTCATTAATAAAGACAATAATAAGAAAAAAAGTGAAATAAAGTTAAATAAAGTGAAGAAGTATATTACTTGATTCCAAAGGCCCATAAAATTTTCAAAATCAGTTCCATGACCAATTTTCTTCATGCAATGAGAAGATACATCCTTGTTGATGTGCCAAATGCATAGCATGACTTTGGAGTCTGGGAAGAGCTTCTTGAGAGAGTTTTTCAAGGCCAGATCCCTGTCAGTAACAATAACTGGAGGGGGAACAAGATTGGTGTTGTTGAGGACCTTTTCTATGTATTGATTTAATGCCCAAGTATATGAAGGTTCATTTTCATTCTTCATAAAACAAAAAGCCCCAGAAAAGGTCTTATTGGTTGAGCTGAATCCAACAATATGAAAAAGGGGCATTTTGTACTTATTGGTTTTATAAGTACAATCCATAAGAATGACATGAGGAAAGCCATGAAGAAGTTTTATGGCCAGGGGGTGAGTAAAAATCAAGGAGGTAATGTGTCCCTCAGAATCCCTTGCAGAGGACCAAACAAAATTTTCTTGTTTGAGAGTGTCAATGAGAGCCTCAATAGGCCTTCTGCTTTGCAGTTTGTATTTCTTGATTTTATTGACTTGGTTGTAAATGTCTTGAAGGATCACAGGCCTGTCAAAATCCCTCTGGCTGCATAATCAGGTCTGAATTTTACTTGGCAGAAGCAGTGATTCAGACATTTGAGAAATTTGGGATGTTTCTTGCTCATTGAATTTCCTGAAAGCAGGATGTGCCATGATATTTTCAGTGGAATCATGGCTATGTTCAGGATTTTTGACTTTAAGATTCCAAGTGGTACTCTTAGCATATTTCCTGGCATAAAGTCTAAAAGGACAGTCAATCTTTCTTGAAGTGACTGTTTTGGAGGGGCTTTTGTTGGGATCTGGGGTGCCAGACCTGTCACAACATATTTCAATTTGGTTGTGGGTCATATTGGACCTCAAGGTGGACACAGCATACCCCTGAGCCCTGGCAACATTATGCACATGTTGCCAAAGAAGCTCAAGGGTCTGAAATTCACCTTCAGTGGGGGGTTGAAGCATTTTTTAATGAAAAATATGTATAAAAGTGAAAAAAAGGGGGAATTGGGGGGTTTGGAATGGGGTAAGAACCTTTCGAAATGTGAAAAAGAGGTGAAAAAAGGTGTGAAAAATGAACAGAAGTGGTTAAGAGTGAAAGAAAGTGGTTTAAATGTGGGATTAATAGATGAGGGAAGGTAAAAAATTGAAAATTGAGAGGCTTGAAAGCAGGTTGTTGTGGTGGAAAATGTAGTCTTTGGGGGAAAAAAAGAAAAAAAAGTGTGAAAAGCTTTGCAAAATGGCTTTGGTAATGCTGTTTTTCCAAAAAAAAACAATGCTTTGGGGTGGGGATAATGTGGATTATTGGGGTGTTTGGGCTTGGTTTTTTTTGGGGGGGGGGGATGGGCAAAAAAATCTGAAACAATTTGGAGTTAGAGAGGTTTTGTGGGGAAAAAACCTCTTTTGGGCATGTTTTGGCCCAATACAGGCCCAATTGTGTTTCATTCTTAATTAAAAATGGGCCCAGGGCACCCCTTACGTGTTTTTACTAAAAACGTATGTGTTTTTACCAATTTATGGCCAAAACACGTAAGCTATTACATGTTTTTACCAACACCCTTAATATATTTGATTTATTATTTGGTAAATATTCTTACTCTTATTTTTGGAGTATTATATTTATTGGCTTTAAGTTGTTCTTTGCAGTTCCTCACCTTTTCAGTAGAGTTGTGGTGGTCATATCCTTATTAACCCTTTTCTTTCTTTCTTACAGGTTGAAACAGTGGGCTTGGACTTGTTTGTGGGTGGCTCTTTTATTCTTTACTCTTCTTCTCTTTTTGCTGCTTTCTTATATTTATTTCATTATAAATTCTCTTCTTATCAAACTCTTAAGTGTATTCCCTCTTATACCATCCTGAGCCCTCCATAAGTGAGCTCCAGTTTGCTGAGTTCCAGGCTCTCTTCACTTAGAACAGCCCCTGTGAGAAATCTCAACTTAAAATTTCAGTGAGAAGAAAAAAATGTACTTTAATATTCAAAAGATAAATATTACTTTCTATTATGCCTCACTATTATTTGTATAGTTGAATAATGAATGGAATTTTTTCATTTATATTATGTGAAGAAATGTTTTGTTCTTTGAAATATCAGAAATAGATTGATTCTAAATAATTAAAATATCCTTGAAGTATTCAATAAAAGCAATATATATATATATCAAAATAAAAGTTTCATCTAATCTAGATTATTTGAAAGGATTATTAAATTATCTAAATATAAATTTATCAATTTTTTTCCAAAACTTAATTTGAGAGGCTTTGGGAATATAAAGATTAATGTTTCTTTATATCTTGATTTTTTTGAAATTTCAATTATGGGTAATAAAGTTTGAACCTCTCACCTTAAAAAGAAATTTCACATAGCTGGGTTAACATAAATTTCTTCTAAAAAGCTTCTAATCACTCCTAAATTTCTCAAAAAAACAAATCTTTTGAGAATTTGATGATAATTAATTGAATGACATTAACTTAACTAGCTCAATATAAACATTTACCTCAATAGCACTTTATAGCTATTCATATATTTGATCCCTGATACTACTATAGAGAGAAAGCTAATAATGAAATATTCTCTCAAATTGAATTTGAATGTTGAAAATATTTTTCTATATCATGTAAATGTTTTACACATTTTTGGAAAATAAAAAAGAAATTTTTTTGTTACTTTCAATTGAAAATCTCCCAAAAAAAATGGAGGCTTTACCACACACATTTAAGAAACATTTTTTTTGAATTATTTATTCTAAAAGAATATTAACTTTAAAAGAAGAGAGAAAGAATATCAAAATTTCCTGACTTTATTTGAAACAAGGAACTTGTAAGATTTTTTGTTGTTTTGAGGAATGATATTGATAATCTATTTAAGGAAAAGGATTGTCTTAAGTAAAGCACAATAAACAATAAATGAGTCAAATGAGCCTCAAGCCATCAGTTTTAGCACCTAGAGATCTATTTATGCCATCATCTTTCCAAAGATATACCCTTTCATAAAATTGACTCTTTGAAAGTGATGAAAGTTGCACTTATAGGAATGGGAATGAGCTCATTATTATTTGTATTCAAAAGAGATTTGAGTCCTTAAGATTTTAGACACTAATCCATTTACTATTAACAGAACTGCTGAAATCAATACAATTTTCAAAGTAATACAAAAATAATTTGAGAAATATTTCCAATAACCAAAAAGTAGATGGGTAAATACACCATGAGAAAACTTGCTGCAGGTGAAAGCAGGTCTTCCATTTGGATAATGGCTTGGAATCACACTTGTAATTAGGTTGGACCAAGAATCTTACTATTTCTTTCTAATACAAAATATTCCAAGCCATTGGAAAATTACAAAATTTTCATTTTTCATTATTTCTTTCTTTTGATTAATAAATTATAAGCTATTTTATTTGTATCTTAATTTAGAATTGAAATTGAAAAATAGTTTAAATTAAATTTGACATTCTATCAAAACTTCATTTTTTTACAAAAGCCTTTTCTTAAAGCTATATTTGAGCTTTAACAGTTATTTTCCTCTTGAAGCCATTTAAAAAAATAATCTTCAAATAATAAAAATTCAAAAATGAATCCATTAATCTCTATATTAATAATTTATTTAATCTATGCATTATCACCCTTAGAAAAGGGCTCACAAGAATTTTTTGGGTTTATCCACAATATTTAGTAACAAATTATTTTGATTTGCCCTCTTATAAAGATTCATTTAATTTCAAAATTGGATATAAAATCTAGATTTTTTTTTCAAATCTAATTCAAAAAGGGCTATCCCTTTGTTCTTTTTATTGATTTCAATATTTCTAATTTTCTTTGAAACACATGGTAGCCATAAGATTAAATATTCTGATATAGAAAAACTATTATATTCACTTAATTATTTTTATTCTCATAGAATTTTCATTTTTATTTCAAATTTGATATAAATTTTTTAATTTTTTCAATTTTTTTAATTTTCTAATTCTCTAATTTTTTTGATTTTTTTTATCTGCTTATTTTTTCAATTTTTTTTAGGGTGTTGGTAAACAAATGTAAGCCCTTACATGTTTTTACCAATTTATGGCCAAAACACATAAGTGACCTTATTTTTCAAAAAGATTTCTCAGGATCAATTTTGAGGGTTTTTTATTTTTTTTTGCCATATCTTTCCCAACAGGGAATGTAAATATCCACAAATTTTTTCATATTTTTTTGGATAATTCATTTAAAATCTTTCCACTTATTAATTTCCTTCATTTTGTTTTTGAATTGAAGGGGTAAATCTGGAGAATAAAGAACCAGAAGCCCATAATTTTGGGAATATTTTTTGGTGGGACAAGTGAAGGTGCAAAAAGCATTTTTTTCAGATGTTTTTTCCCATCTTTGTAATATGAATATTTTTAAAAAAATTAATATAAAAAATTCCCACTTCTGAATTTTTTTGACTTTTCTTTTAAAATGAAGGATTCAATCTGGATAATAAAGAGCCAGAAGCCCATGAATTGGGGGAACTTTTTCGGTGGGACAACAAGTGAAGGTGCAATAAGTGTTTTTTTTTTCAAAAAAAATTTCTTGTTTGTAATATGACTATTTCTAAGTACAAAAGTGCCACATGTTTGATAAAAAAGGAGACTGAGGTGGGATTTAAGCAATAAATAGGACTGAGGAGGGGGGTAATTGGCATAAATTGTATATACAAAAATCAACCTCCAAAATATCTGGTCTTTTCTGAGTGGGGGGAGCAAGATTAGAAAAATATAACATCCTGTGTTTCTCAAATTTATCAGCCCACACCAGGGCTTGTGGTTGGGCATGAAATTCCCAATTCACAGTAATGGGGGGGGGACTGGATAAACTTTAGAAATGATTATATCCAAAGGAACAAAATGAGAACAGCTATCCAAGAAGCAGATGAAAATGGGGGGATTATCATTTTGAGGACAGAAATAAGGGAACAAAGAAAAAGATTGGACTTTGGAAAAAAAGAAAACTGGTCTTTGATACTTATTTTCAAATGGATCTGCCATGTCAGGAATGGACATACAATTGATTTTTGGAGCCTGGCCAACATCTTCATACCATTCAATTCTTTCCAAATAAGAGGATACTGAGGGAATTAAAGTGTTCATGGCTTCATAAAAGTCTTTTTTTTGTTGAATTTATTCAGCCAAGTCACCTCTGACATCAGCTCATTGATCTTGAGTGTTGTAAATGTAGTGGGATCCTGTTCTGTACCCACAGTTTCCATCAACCTGGACATTGATGGCCTTGAAAGTGTATTTCAATATAAACTTGGGCAAGTCTTCTGAGCCAGGTATCTGATAAAATAAGGTCAAAAAATGAATAAATATCAAAATAAACAAGAGAAATATACATTAAAAATCATCAGAAACTCACAAACAGCTTGGAGCATTCATCACTTGTGTGATAATTGCTTTGAAAATGCTCACAGGTCAAGTAAATTGAATCATATATCTTCAAACTGGTGGCAGGCTTGTGTGATTTTCTTTGTGAGGTTTTGCTTCCAATTGACAACCTTCTGGACCTTCTAAGAGTGACTTCTGATTTATTTAATTCAGTTGCTGAGGGTAGTGAATCTGATGAACTGATTGATTTTGATAATTAGGCCTCAGAATCTTCAGAATTTCCAGATGAGTCCCCTTCCACAATTGGAGAGGGGACATTTGACTGTGATCTTGATGTTGTTGTACTGGTCACTTTTGATGGGGGTCTTCCTCTTCTCTTGGATTGACTTTCAATAATTTCAAATCTTGATGGTTCTCTTTTGTTTTGGTTTTTATTTTTATTATTGGCTAATTGAGGTCTTCCATGGATATGATTGCTATCTAGTGGGTATTCATAATATTGATCATGCTTGTAACTTCTGGGAATTTGATTGAATGGGACTTCTCTAGTCAAAACATCTTGAAAATGCTGAAGAATTGGGGTGATTTCTGCAATCGGTCTTTGAAAAAGGTCTTCCCCAATATCTTCAAATATTTCCTTGGCTTCATTCTTTCTTTCTTTTTCAACACTTTGATAATCACCTTTAAAACCAGTCTGAGAAGAATATGACAAACAAAATCATTTAATGAGGAAAAAATTAAGGATTTGAAGTTAAAAACCCCTCTCAGGAAAATTCAAAGTCCACTGAGGATGGAAGTCTGATATCTCAAGCGTTTGGAACTTGGAAAATGCCTTTTGGGTCCTATTCTTGCAAGGAATGCCTTGATAATGGTTGTATTTTCCGGTGCATTTTTCTTTGGGAGGAAATTTGGTTTTGAAATTTTCAATGGCCATCTGAAGAGCATAATGAGACACCTTGCCATTGAGAGCACAGCTGTGTGGAGGAAATTCTTGACATGGACAATCATTTCTTTGGAGATTCTGTTTATGATTTCAATAAATTGTTTTCTGAATGCTATTTGGAGAGCCCTAACTACCTCCAGGAAAGTACCAGTGGAATTTTGGAGCGAAATTTTAACCATGGCATGGGCATCTTCAACTCTGGAGGTGGAGCCTACACCCAGGTGGCAATGGTGGTTGGTCCAGGCTGGCAAATAATACTCCTTTAGAGGAAGCCAGGTATTTTCAAAATATTGCAAGACTTAAGGATTTTTGACTTGCTTTTGAAGCTTCTTCCAGTTGCCTTTGAAAGACTTTTTCAGTGGATGAATACATAATCTGAGAAATGAATCCCAATGTCATTAATAAAAACAATAATAAGAAAAAAAGTGGAATAAAGTGAAAGATAAAAGTATATTACTTTATTCCCAAGGCCCATAAAAGTTTCAAAATCAGTGCCATGACCAATTTTCTTCATGCAATGAGAAGATACATCCTTGTTGATGTGCCAAATGCATAGCATGACTTTGGAGTCTGGGAAGAGCTTCTTGAGAGAGTTTTTCAAGGCCAGATCCCTGTCAGTAACAATAACTGGAGGGGGAACAAGATTGGTGTTGTTGAGGACCTTTTCTACGTATTGATTTAATGCCCAAGTATATGAAGGTTCATTTTCATTCTTCATAAAACAAAAAGCCCCAGAAAAGGTCTTATTGGTTGAGCTGAATACAACAATATGAAAAAGGGGCATTTTGTACTTATTGGTTTTATAAGTACAATCCATAAGAATGACATGAGGAAAGCCATGAAGAAGTTTTATGGCCAGGGGGTGAGTAAAAATCAAGGAGGTAATGTGTCCCTCAGAATCCCTTGCAGATGACCAAACAAAATTTTCTTGTTTGAGAGTGTCAATGAGAGCCTCAATAGGCCTTCTGCTTTGCAGTTTGTATTTCTTGATTTTATTGACTTGGTTGTAAATGTCTTGAAGGATCACAGGCCTGTCAAAATCCCTCTGGCTGCATAATCAGGTCTGAATTTTACTTGGCAGAAGCAGTGATTCAGACATTTGAGAAATTTGGGATGTTTCTTGCTCATTGAATTTCCTGAAAGCAGGATGTGCCATGATATTTTCAGTGGAATCATGGCTATGTTCAGGATTTTTGACTTTAAGATTCCAAGTGGTACTGTTGGCATATTTTCTGGCATAAAGTCTAAGCAGACAGTCAATCTTTCTTGAAGTGACTGTTTTGGAGGGGCTTTGGGGAGAAAAACCCTTTTTGGGGCATGTTTTGGCCCAATACAGGCATTTTAAGTTTTATTTTTAATTAAAATTGGGCCCAGGGCACCCCTTTTGCGTTTTTACCAATTTATGGCCAAAACACTTAAGCTCTTATGTGTTTTTAGCAATTCACTTACGTGTTTTTACTAATACCCTTTTTTATTATAATTTTTTCTTTTGTTTTATTGGTAAGATTGAAAATGATACTAATGGTATGGAATACCACAGCAGTGAGCTGGAGGAATCTTATGTAAGGTTTTTGGTATCTACTTAGTTCAGTTGTGACATCTCAACCTATTCAGCAATCCCACAGGAAGGTGAGATACTATGAGCATTATTGCAATGTTCTAGTAAGCAGGACCCAATGTCAGGCATATGTGTTGACTGCCAGTTTTGTACAAATAAATTCTCCACCAAGGCAATGTGCCAAGGGTGAAGGTAGGTAGGTGAGGCTTGTCAGTGAAATTTTGGGTACATGGGACAATTTCTTGGACCAAGCCACACTGTCATTAAAAGGATGATAGTTTCTCCAAAATTAAATAGAAATCTCCCAGTTTCATGCCTACAGGGTAACAGGGTCTCTTCAGCCTCATAGGTCTCCCTCTAAATGACAAATTTTGTAGAAGTTTGAAACATTAACATGCTGTTTTCAACTTTTTATAGTCTCTCCAAAAGCCTCAATAAGCCTTTTTTGTATGGATCCTGTAAAGTCAGCTTAGCCTGACAAGATTGTTAGAAAGTGAATTTGGTAAATCTTAAAAATGGTGTGGGAACTCCTCTTGTGTGGGATTAAAATGAGGCAGTACCTGGAGGGGGAAATCACAGGTAACTAGTTTTGAATTGCTAATAACTCCTGTAACCAAGGGTGGCAAGGGTGTATTGCCTGCCCCTCCTAAAATACTGAACAAAATGTTCCTTGGAGCTCACAAACCAAAATAAAATTAGTAAGTGGCTTTGCAACTGCAGAAGACAAACTTCAGCAGTCTCAGATCAGACCTATTCAATACATAATAATAAAAAGAAATGTCAGTAATTTTGGTTAAATTTGAGATTTTAATGAAATACTTGTCTGTTTAATTTTAATATTTTTTTTTTAGTGAAATTGAGGTGAGTTTTTTCTTCTTGGCTAAAAGTCCCTTTGTAAGATGGTTTTTTTTAAAGTGTTCCGGAAAACTGGATGAGTGTTGATAAAGTTAGTTTTGTTAAGGTAAAGTTATAATATAGTAAAGTAATTTTTTAAAGGTTTGTTATTTTTTTAAGAGTGGTTTAATAGTAAAATTTTATTTGTTAAGTTTAAGAGGTAAGATTCTTTGATATTTGATTTTAAATGGGTAAGCTAATTTTAAATCTTGTTAAATGAAGTTAATTTTACTGGATAAAATATTTTAATAGAGTAGTAACCCTAATCTTGGGTACTGGGTAATTTTTAATAATAATTTTTGTAATACTAAGATTCCACTGAGCTTAGCTACTGGGAAATCTTTAAAACTATACTTCCACTGAGGTTAGCTACTGGGCAAGTAAATTTAATATGATATACTGGACTACCTCCCAGGTGAGGGATGAATTATTCCTGTGCTTGAGATGTGCAGGGGATATAATTTGCATGGGGGAATTTGAAATTTGGGGGGAGAGAGCCCCGCTATTTATACCTTTTGGGAGCCCAGGGGGCCCTCAATGGCAGCTGTCTTTTTCCACTTTAATTCCTCTTGATTTCATCATGTGACTCCATTTTTGGTGAGGACCTTTCTTGAATCGGTCAGGTGATTTAAGGTTGGGTGATGATTTTTTCTCTGCACAGCCTCCATTCATCACAAGATGGTCTTTTGGTGAACTAATTATGATGTGATATTCTTGGATTTTCCTTGCATGCATGAGGGTATTTCATTTTGGCTGAGGATTTTTGTTGTGCACAGCCTCTTTTCTGTCACATGATATTCTGTTGGTGGATGGAGTATCACATGATTAACTTGAAATTCCTTTGCATATGTAATATTTTAGGCTTGGTAGAAGTGGCTGTATAATTTAGGCAAGTTTCATGGTTGTTTTTCTTCTTTTTGGGCTTCAAAATGAGGTCAGGTGATAACCTCTTGCACTGATGAATTTACCGTTATGTATGAGATGATGTGATTTTTGAGTTTTACACATGCTGTGCATAGTCATGTGGTTGAGATTTAATTAGACTTGTGTACTGCATGCAGCCTGTTGTAACTAGCTTTGGTTTGCATGAGGTGATGAGTGGTGTAAATAATTATGATTATGTTTTAAGGTTTTAAGTGGGGCTACTGTGAATATAAGATAAGGTACTCCTGTGGCTGTGTTGTAAATGACTTGCAGGAATTCCATAGAGTTGAGCTTTGCATCATGTGACTTTTCTATGTTGAGTTCTAGGTTTCTGTGTAATTCATGCAGGTGTCCTTTTTTTGCTGCATGAGTACTGTGGCTATAAGGGGGTGTAAAGCTGGGTGGGGTGTGTGATTTAAAGGGTGGTACCTTATTTGTTGTAACTAGTTTACTATATGTAGCTTGATTTTTACATATGAATAATGAAATTGAATAATTTATTTAAACACATAAACTTCCTCTTGGTGCCTGTGCCATGGTTTTATGAGTTAAATACAGCTTCTTGCTGTAAAATTGACCTTTTGGTGTAAAATTGGAGTGTAAGTCTGCCTGTAGGCTGTATTTACTGCTGTTATGGGGTACTATGAGCTTGAGACTGGTGAAAAAAATGGTATGGAATACCACAATGGGGGAGAGGATTTCAACTGCCACCTGTTGGTCCTGCTTTGACAGGTCACCCACCACATGGGATTTCACCCAGTAAACACTCCCTTGTGGGGGGTTGGCCTACTGTTAGGCCTTTCCCTAGTTAAGCTCAAAGTGGTATTTATCACATGGCTTTCAAAAGCCTTAGTACCTCTTAGAGACACAGTATTCTTACTATACCTCTCAAATGATCTTTCCACAAGATTAATCTTGGTGCACTGTCACCCAGTTTGCCTATACAAGTGGTCTTTGTATTTGGGGACCACAATTTTGAGGAATTTAGTAATAGGAACATAGCCATGTGCTCCAAGCTCTGGTGGATATAAATGGGGATCTGGCCAAACACATTACACCAGCTTGTTATCCAATCAGACTAGTAGTTCTTCATCATGGTTGTACTCAATGTCTTAGGTGTCATCAGTGGTGAAGTGCGTCAGACCACCCAGTAGGTATATATATATACATGTTGAAGGGGGTAGTCTGAGGAGTCTGATGTTATTGGCCAGCAGAAACAGGCTCTGTAAAATAGTGCATTCCATTTTGGAAGAAAATGCCTCACAGTCTAGCAAGATGTGTTTCCATTCCTCCACCTTTTCCCCAAAAGGTTTTCCACATTCTGGAAAAGTACCTTCCAGTAGGGAGGTGGAGTTTATGGACCATAGCACAGTCTGTCTTCTTGATCTTACTGTTGGAAGAGTATTAATCCTCAGGAGACTTAGCCATTTTATGCCTTCAGTAAGGTGAGGAAGGGTGGTGGAAGTATGGACAAAGTTAGCCTTTGTTACAAACTCATATTAGTCATATCTGACCACCCTATTAGAGCTTTTGAGTTCATAAGCCAGCTCAAGTAGGGGGAGATAGGCACCCAATGCTTCAAAATCCTCATGGTTCTTCTTAGTAGTAGGTCAAGACAGATTGTCAAGTGGTCACTTAATGAATTTTGTAAGGTTTGACTATGAAACAATAAGTAAGAATTAGTAATATTTTACTTATTGTACTATGAATGTCCTTATAAATGAAATAAATAAGATAAAAATAATTATAATAATAAAGAATTATTATAATTATGGCATAAAAATAATTATATTATCAATTAAATATGATAATATAATTTATATTATAAAATGTAATATAATAAAATAGATATATTAATATAAAATAATTAATATATTTAATGGCACTTTATTATTGTTACAAACAAATAATAAAGGCGTAAAAATTGTTTTTTATTAATAAAAACAATTAATAACAATAATATTACCAGCATTAAAGTTCTAAATTAATATAAATACTATTTATATTAATTAAAGAATTATTAAAGTAATAATAAAGAGAAAATAACCTACTTTTAATACTTAGTATAATAATTTTGAAATATTTTACGCCAAATAATGTAAATACAACTTATAAAAATTGTATTTACAATGAACAAATAGAAAAAATTACAAATATTCTTGATTTTTACATGGAAATGAGGTTTTAGAGAGATTTTTAGCAAAAACAATTAAATAAATGATTTAATCACATCAAAATTGATGATTATAATAAGATGCTCTTTGGTCTTTAATGATATAAGAGATTTATATATAAAGAATAAAGATATTACCTTTTAATTTAATTGATTTAATGTTTTTGATGTGTCTGAGGGGAAAACAGAGTAAAAACAGCTCTATTTATAGTAAATACCTCCCTCCTAGAGTCACACAGGCTTCTAGTAGACGTGTACTGATCATATCCACTGGAAGTGATCAATAGTTTAAGGTTTGGTGATGATTACATCATTATTACACCATTATTTAGAGTTATCACTATAACTCTAAGTTTGATGACGTCAAAGGCTTGGAAGAACCCCCAAATTCGTGGATTTTATTAGTTTTAATCATAAACTAATAGTATTCACCAATTTTATCACTCATATGACTGTTAAACTTAATTTAAGGTTACAGTGAGTGATCATAAATGATCAAATTAAGCTCAGACTTTGATCCTTAATAACGTTTAAGATCTACACGCTACAGAAATTCAGAGAGTGAATTCTAATAGCTTGGCATAACCCTATTATGCTGCCAAGAGTATTTCATTACATCATCAAAACTATATTTTTGATGATTTTTCTTGTAACTCATCTTTTCTGTCAAAATTTAATATTTTAAACTTCAAACTATGATTTCAAGGGGTTATACCTTGAATATTATAATAAAAAATACATCATTCTTCACGAATGAACTAGTAGAATCCAACTGTCTACTTTTTCGTTTAAGTTTGGACCACTTTCACAACAAAGTGGTCAACAGCTCTGTTGATTTTAATCAATAATCCCTTACAAGCTTTAAGCTTGTTTATAGCTTGTGAAATAAACTTTATTTCTGTATTCCTACAGTAATTACGTGATGACTTTATTTTTGGTTCATCACTCTATCATGCATAATTCAAGAGATATTAGCTAAAATCCTTGAATATATGCATTGACCAAAAAAGTGCATATATTCAGGTTAATTTGTTAAGTATTGACTTTGAAGCTTAGCTTATTAATTGTTTTATATGTAGAACTTTATGGAGAATCCAATGGTACCATTTATTTTACATATTGTTTCATTGGGTTTAAAATAAATAAGGATTTGTGTATTTTATAAGGTAATATTACTTATAACTTATTAAATATTGACTTTACAGATATGCCATAAAAATGGTATATGTGTATTTTGGAACTAAGTATGAGTGACTCAAACAGGTACAAACCACATTCAGAGGGCTCAAATAAACATCTACATGAGCCAGTACAAACAGTACTACACAGTGTACAAGGACAAAGATTGGGAAATCTTGCCCCAAATACACCAAGGAGTGATGAACTCCTGGCACATCCTGAAAAAGTTTCTCAAAGAGGAGGAAATAGTTAGATACTCCAATGGATGGAATCCACTATAATCCAAACCTCAAATCAAAAATATCAACGAGTATCATGCCAAAAAGAAGGAGGCAACCAAGGAAGAAGCCCCAGTAGCTTCTACCAGCAAGCCCCAAGTCAACCCACTCCCCCAAGAATGGAAGAAGAACAAGAAAAAGAATTGGAGAAAACCATATTCCCCAAGATACAGGATCCCCAAAATCCAAAAAGATGCCATGGACAATGTATTCAACATGGCCAGAACTTTGATGTAATTCAAAGACAAAGAGGAACAAAGAATGAGACAACCCCATTTCCCAAAGAAATAACCTTGTCTCCTGATGTTTTAAATACTTTAACAGAACTTAAAAATAGTATTTTACCTCTTAAAGACATTAAAAATAGCTTATTATCTTTCCAAGAAATAAATAATAGCTTATCATCTTTAACAAAACTTGTTATACAAAATAAAAAAGAGATTGATAACATAAAATTTATGATTGAAAATAATAAACCAAAAGTATTAATTGATAATACTCAGAAATTAATACAAGGACAACAAGAGTTGTACAAATACATAAGTGATATCAAAGAAAAAACTTTGACAATCAATTATGACGTGAGTATTGATAATCTTACAGAAAAATTAAACAAATTGAGCATTTCTGTAGAAAAATTTGAAGAAAAGACTTCATAACACCAAAAATCACTTTTGGACCATGTGGAAAAGAGTGATGAAGCAAGAATGCATCTGAAAGATGACATTCAAAGTGAAATGGGGCTTATTACTGAAAAAATGGATAAAATTAATGAGGCTAACTCAAATATGCCAAAGTTATCAACACCATTTTCTCACATAAGAAGCCCTGTTAAACCAAAAGAGGAATTAACAAATCCATTCATAACAGACTTGAGTCACCAAGCCAATAACCAAGTCTTAATGAAGGAAGCACCTCAAGTAAAAGAATGGCCAACATTCACAGGAGAAGGTGAATATGACCACATGTCATTTATCAAAACAATTGACATGCTACAAGAAGATTATGCCATACCAGATGAATTGATCACTGCAAGATTACATTCATTATTTGAAAAATCTGCAAAAAGATGGTATTATGGCATAAGGAAAACAAATGGCAAAAATACCTGGTCTTGGTGGAAACAAGAAATAATCACCAAATGGGCTAATGATGCCTGGAGGTACAAGATAGAAAATGCATTTGAAAATTCTTCCTTTGACCCAGGAAAAGACAAACCTTTAGCTTGGTACTTAAAACAAGTTTAAAGATTAAATGCACTGTAGCCAGAAATGTCACAGAAAATGGTGCACATGAAAATACTTAAAAAATGTGGAGGAGAGCTAGAACATCCCCTAAGAAGCAGGTGTATAGAACCATGCTCCACAGAAGAGTATATCTATGCACTAGAAGAAATAGTGACAAGAACAAAAATTGGCAGGACTTGGAAGAAATTGGACATTAAAAGCCCAAATAAACATTTATCAAAAAAGATAAATCAAAAGAATCCTTCAAGCCCAATACATCCAACAATAATGAGCAAAGAAAATGCCATAAATGTGGAGGTATTGGACATTTAGCCAACAATTGCCCCAAAAAGGAAAAGATTAATGAAATTGTGGAAATAGAAAACCACAATGACAAAGAGGAGGAATCTGACTCTGAAAAAGAAACAGAAGAGTCAGAAAGTTCTGAAAGTGATGGAATTAATATAATTAATGCACAAATTAATAATATTGATATAACATATCAAGTACTGGATGTTAGCTCAAACTTACCACATATTGGGACATCTGACACAAACCTGACAAACATACAAGATGCCAAAATGTATAGAACCAGACCTGCAAGAGGAATGGGATATACAGCTGGAAAATCAAGTATAAGTATTGTTATGGTTGATAACCAAGAAGGAAAAGTTAAATTGGATACAGGAGCATATTGCACCTGTGTTGGCAAAAGTTATTTAAAAACCATTGTCCCAGACTGGCAAGAACAGCTTATGCCAATACAAGGTGTCAAATTTAGTAGTGCAAGTGAGAGCATGAAGCCCCTTGGAATAATTGATTTAACACTAATTTTTCCTCATCCCTCACAATGTGTCAGAATTAAAGTAGAGTTTGTAGTAATGGACAACTGTACTAGTAATCACTTCATACTTGGAAATGACTACTTATCAATTTATGGTATAGATATCTCTAACCAAAAAGATAGATATTTTACCATAGGAGACAAGAAAAGACAAAAGTTTGGCTTCTTAAATAACAAAAAACAAATCACAGTCCTTAAGAATGAAGAAGAAATTCCAGAAAAGGAACTTTTTATATCTGAAAAACTCAAAGAGGCAGAATTCAATCAAGAATTAACAGAAAAAATGAAAGAAAAAGTGATTGACCTCTTATTTAAGTACAAAAATGCCTTTGCAACTGACAAAGAGCTACTAGGTGCCATAATTGGACATGAAGTGGACATAACTCTTAATGTGGAAAACCTTACCCACCTTTACTAAGGAGACCTGCTTACCCAGCTAGTCCAAGGGATAGAGAAGCCTTGGAGGTACACATTAAAGAATTGATGGACCTTGGAGCATTAAGAAAGGTAGGACATAATGAACAAGTAGAGGTCACTACACCTGTCATTATAACTTGGCATAATGGAAAATAAAGGATGGTAGGAGATTTCAGAGCCCTGAACACCTATACCATTCCAGACAGATATCCAATACCCAGAATACATGAGACATTGACACAATTGTCACAAGCTAAGTTCATTACAGCCATGGATGCCTTAAAGGGTTTTCATCACAATGTCTTAACAGACAATGCCAAGAAACTACTGAGGCTAATAGTCCACTGTGGAATTTTTGAATACTTAAGAATGCCATTTGGCATAAAAAATGCACCTTCCCATCATCAAAGGATGATGAATACCATATTTCCTGGAGAATTATCAGAAGGATGGTTAATTATCTATATTGATGATATCATAGTTTGCTCAGAAACTTGGGAAAATCACCTCACAAGACTAGAAAGGATACTACAAAAAATAGTGCAAGTGAATATGAAAATTTCCTTGAAGAAGTGTCATTTTGCATACAGTGAACTAAAAGAATTAGGACATGTTGTATCTGGACTTAGTTTAGGCATAGACAAGAATAAAGTAGCAGCAGTACTACTTAAGCCAATGCCACAAACCAAAAAAGAAATGCAATCATTTCTAGGATTTGCTGGTTACTATAGACAGCATGTAAAGGACTTTGCAAAAATTTCTAAATCCTTGTATAAGCTATGTGACCAACAAACAGTCTATGAAAGGACAGAAGAAAGAGTCAAGGCATATGAAGAATTGAAAAATTCCTTAACAAATGCCCCATTTCCTCTAATTCCAGATTGGAAACTACCCTTCAAACTTTACATTGATGCTTGTGGAGAAGGACTAGGTGCTGCACTACACCAGACACAAATTATCAATGATAAACCAGTGGAAGGACCAATTTGTTTTATTTCAAGACAGATAAACCCAACAGAAGCAAGATATGGAGCAAGCCAAATGGAATGCCTCTGCTTAGTGTGGGCTTTAGAAAAATTACATTATTACTTGGATGGAACAGTATTTGATGTGATTACAGACTTTAATGCTGTAAAATCTCTATTAAATATGAAAACTCCAAATAGACATATGCTGAGATGGCAAATTGCTATCAAAGAATATAGAGGAAATATGACTATTGTTCATAAATCTGGTAATATTCATGAAAATGCAGATGGTCTTAGCAGATGGGCTCTAGCAAATACCCCTGACAATCCAGCATGGGTACCACAGGAAGAGCACCATATAGAAGGAATATGTGTTACAGACATTGGCACACAATTCTTCAACCAAGTTAAAGAAAGCTATAAGATAGACAAAAGCTGCCATATCTTAAGCCAACTTCTAATGAAAGACTGCAAAGACCCATCACTTTTATCAAAACTAGATTAAACATGGAAAAAGGCATATGATGAAGGAAGATTCCACCTCCTTGATGGAATCCTTTACCATAGAACAAAACACACATGTGTTATGGCCTTGACAGATAGAACCCTGATAAACACTATTTTACATGAGTGTCATGATAGTGTTGCAGCTGGACATCCTTCAGAAGACAGAACACTAGAAAGAGTGAAAACCTGCTCTTGGTGGCCAAATTGGAAGAAAGATGTTTCAGAATACTGCCAAACCTGTGACAGATGCCAAAAAGCTAACAGAGCCACAGGAAAGAAATTTGGAATGATGATCCAAATCCAAGAACCAAAATCCCCTTGAGAAATAGTTCATATGGATTGGGTAACAGCATTACCTCCAGGAGGAGACAGAAGCTATAATGCATGCCTAGTGTTGGTTGACAGGTATAGCAAAACTCCCATGCTCCTACCATGTCACAAAGATGACACAGCTATGGACACAGCCATAATGATATGGAATAAAGGTATTAGCCATACAGGCGTATTCCAGAATATCATAAGTGACAGAGACCCAAAGTTCACTTCAGCATTATGGACAAATCTCCATAACTTGTTTGGGACAAAGCTATCATTCTCAACAGCTTACAATCCTCAAACTGATGGTTTAGCAGAAAGAATGATAAAGACCTTAGAGGACATGATCAGAAGATTCTGTGCTTATGGGCTAGAATTCAAAGATTCTGATGGTTTTACCCATGATTGGTGTACACTAATACCAGCTCTTTAACTGGCATATAAAACATCAATTCATTTTTCCACTGGCAAAACACCAGCAATGCTATAAAAAGGTTGGAATCCAAGACTTCCTTATGATACCCTCAAAAAGGACTTAGTGGATAGACATCCAACAGCAAGCAGCTTTAAGATAATGCTTGACAAATCAAGACACCATTCAAACAGATTTATGCAAGATTCTTTCAAATATGCAAAAGAAAGATCTGATAAAATTCATAAACCACCTGACTTCAAAATAGACGACTTGGTCCTAGTATCAACCCTTAATTTCAATAACATAAAAGGTCCATAGAAATTGAAAGATTCATTTGCAGGACCATTTATGATAAAAGCACTTCATGGACCCAATGCTGTGCAATTGGAACTCACAGGTGAATTAATGAACAAACACCCAAGTTTCCATGTAAGTCTGATGAAACCTTACAGCTAAAGTGACAAGGAGTTATTTCCACTAATAAATAAACCCCCACTTGAAATTCCCCCCTTGGAATAAGGAGAAGAAAAGAAAATTGTAAAAGTCGTTAAAGAAAGAAGGACAAGAAACAAAAAAGAAAGAGAATACCTTGTAAGGTATAGAAATTCAACTCAAGAAGATGAATGGCTACTTGAGAAAGATATAGCAAATGCTGATAAGCTACTAAGAAGGTTCAGAAATGAAAGAAAACCTGAAAAATAGAAAAGTTAAGCATTATTGAGCTTCAAGACTAACAAAGTCTATTGAAGAGGTAGGACAGTGGATGATACCCTAATCACACATATCAGATTGTGGTACAATCTTTTTTGGTGGTAGGGAATGTGAACCTTTGAGATATGACCACATACCCAAAAAGGTCACAAGAAATATTTAAAATAATTATACATTAAAAATAATTACCTTAAAGCTACAAAAATGGCATAAATTGGCATAAAACTTGATTCAACTTAAAAACCAATGAATAAACAGGTGAAATAAATTATACCATTAGATTCCCCTTGGTAAAATACACATATAACATTTTTATGGTATATCTGTAAAGTCTATATTTAATGAGCTATAAGTAATAATACCTTATAAAAAACATAAATCCTTATTTATTTCAAAGACCAATGAAACAAAATGTGAAATGAATGGTACAATTAGATCCTTCATAAAGTTTCACATACAAAACAATTAAGAAGCTAAGCTCCAAAGTCAATACTTAACAAATTAACCTGAATATATGCACTTTTTTGGTCAATGCATATATTCAAGGATTTTAGCCAATATCTTGTGAAATATGCATGATAGAGTGATTAACCAAAAATAAAGTCATCACTTAATTACTGTAGAAATACAGAAATTTAGTTTATTTCACAAGTTATAAACAAGGTTAAAACCTGTCAGGGATTATTGATTAAAATCAACAGAGATGTTGGCCACTTTGCTGTGAAAGTGGTCCAAACTTAAACAAAAGTAGACAGTTGGATTCTACTAGTTCATTCGTGAAGAATGATGTATTTGTTATCATAATATTAAAGGTATAACCCCTTTAAATCATGGTTTGAAGTTTAAAATATTAAATTTCGACAGAAAAGATGAGTTACAAGAAAAATCAACAAAAAGAGATTTTTGATGATGTAATGAAATGCTCTTGGCAGCATGATACGGTTATGCCAGGCTATTAGAATTCACTCTCTGAATTGCGGTAGTGTGTAAATCTTAAAAGTTATTAAGGATCAAAGTTTGAGCTTAATTTGCTCATTTATGATCACTCACTGCAACTTTAAATTAAGCTTAACAGTCATATGAGTGATAAAATTGGTGAATACTGTTAGTTTATGATGAAAGCTGATAAAATCCACAAAATTTGGGGTTCTGCCAAGCCTTGATGCCATCAAACTTAGAGCTATAGTGATAACTCTAAATAATGGCGTAATAATGAGATAATATGGTTTAATCATGATATAATCATCACCAAACCTTAAAATATTGATCAATTCCAGTGGATATGATCCGTGAACGTCTACTAGAAGCCTTTTGGACTCTAGGAGGGAGGTATTTACTATAAATAGAGCTCTTTTTACTCTGTTTTCCCCTCAGACACTTAAAAAGCATTAAATCATTAAATAAAAAGGTAATTTCTTTATTCTTTATATATAAAACTTTTATATTATTAAAGATCAAAGATAATATTATAATAATATTCATCTTTGACGTGATTATTACAATTATTTAATTGTTTTGTTTAAATTTCTCTAAAAAACCTCAATTCCACGTAAAACCAAGAAAATTTGTAATTTCTCTTAAGCTTTATTGTAACTACAATTTAAATAGGTTGTATTTACATTTCTAGGCGTAAATTTACTCAAAAGTATTATATTAAGCATTAAAAGTAGGATTATTTCTCTTATTATAGTAATTTTTCTCTATTATTACTTTTTAATAATTACATAATTGCTATAAATAGTATTTATATTAATTTATAACTTTAATATTGGTAATATTATTGTTATTAATTATTTTTTATTAATAAAAAAAATTTCTTTACGCCTTTATTATTTGTTGGTAACAATAATAAAGTGCATTTAAATATATTAATTATCTTATATTAATATATTTATCTTATATATATTGTTTTTTATAACATAAATTATATTATTATATTTATTTAATAATATAATTATTTTATGCCATAATTATAATAACTCTTTATTATTATAATTATTTTTATCTTATTTATTTCAGCTATAAGGAAATTAATAGTACGATAAGTAAAATATTGGTAATTTTTACTTATTGTTTCATAGTCAAACCTTACATGGATAGAAGGGGGGTTCTGGATGTATAAGTGGGAAAAAAAAGCAAGAAGGAAGGATAGTGGGGTCAGTGGAGTGCAATAGAAAAGAGTTGAAAGGCAGGAAGACAAGGGGAAATATGCACAAAATTAAGAAGAACAGGTGATCTGGAAAAAAGTGGAGGGCTTGTTGGGCGAAGATGGTCTCTGATACCATGGTGAAGCTGAGCCAATCGCAGCAGTTGCAGCACCCAACAAAGGCTCAGCTTCAAGGCATGTTGGAAAAATTGAAGGTAAGTCGCAGCCAATGCTGCAACTGAGAAGGGAAATGCTCGCGTGAGGCAGAGGAACAAAGGGGTTCTGGCTGAGTATTGCAATTGATTGAATTGTCAGACCCAGTCAAATCCCCTTTGTTTCCTTAAATAGCCACCCGATTGCCTGGGAGGGCTTTTGTGAGGGAATTGTTGAATGTGCATGGTGGGTGCAATCCACAAATGCCCCATGCAGAAAAGCATGTGGTGCATTTGGTCACAGGTGACCATGGCGAGAATACTGGCCTTATGGCTGGGTGATAGTGTTTGAACAAAGGGTCAGGCGGCTGTATGACAAGGGAATACAGCGTGAGCTTGGGTCAACCCATTGCTCAGGTTTGCTTTGGGGTCATAATTGAAATGCTCAGTGGCTGAACATTTGAATTGCACAGTTATTGAGCTATTGATATAACAATATCAAGTGCACCATGCTGAGCAATTGCTAGGTCATTTTTGTAAGCACACAATCTGAGCATTTGACACAGCATCAGATGACATTTCAGCCAGGCACAGCATATCACACCCTTTTGTGAAGTGCTCCAAACTGAGCCTTCCAAAAAATGTTCCGACAATGGCTCTACCCAAAACTTCCACACAGAGCCTTCGAACATAATATGCTCAGCTTGTGTGTGCAAATCGGGTGAAACGCAAGGCTGAGCATGTGGCACATGAGCCACATGCATGTAAACGATCGGAAGGTGGATCCGGATTGGTAATTTGCATGCAGGAAGGAGTAGTATTACTCCATCCCAATTTGTACAGCCAACATTGTAGTACGTGGTACACCTTTGTACGTACTAGAATGTTGGGTCAGCGCAAAAGCTGTGAAACAATGTAACATGCAATCACGTCAAGCCATCAAGTCAAATTTCTCAAATACATCCCTTTGATGCACCTTTTTGGAGGGCTCCACCTAACTACCACACAGATGCGGGTGTAATCCAAGTTAATGTAAGGGGTGTATACATGGATGACTAAGGATTTGGGTCATATGAAAATGGTGGATTCACTCCAGTGCCATTGTCGGGGCAAAGAATGACTGGCCCCGCTTTTTTATTGCGCCGGATCATTGTCGGGCAGCCACATGCTTTCATACGCAGGCCACTTTGACATGCCTGGAAGAAATTTTACGGCCAGTCTTCCGACCGGCTATTTGCTTGGTCGGGTAGTCAGCTTGACTGCAGATGCTCACCCACTTGCACGCGGAAACCTGAGGCCCATCAGTGTGGATTTGCTTCAGCCTCATCCGCATTAGCATAATCCCGGCCTATGATTGCTTAGGCTGGTTATGTTTTCATGGGGATCTGCCACTGTGGGTCATCTGCTGCACATTCTCACGCGCCCCATGCAAGTTGTGGCGCCTGGCTTGCAGCCAAAACATTCCTTGGGCGGGTGGCCTCTTTCGCCAGAGTTTTGTACTCACATGAGGGAAATACCCTGATGCCAATCTCGGTGGATTAGTTCCTGCCTCAAACGCAATAGGGGTGAATGTATATGTGGATCACAGCTCACGGCCGGCACCCCCTTTGATCATTCCACACATTCCCCCCTGGAATCGCAGTAGGCGTCAGTCAGCAAAAAACTTTGGGCAAAACCAAACTCATGTTCTGTGGCACACCACCAAGCATATCTCACCTTCCCACAGTGAGATTTCCCTTTGAAACCACCAACATTTCCCAGTAGGTCCCTGTACAACAATTAACCTGGGGAAGATACGCTCATTGTTTGCTGTCACACCAGCGAACATGGCTGAATGCCTCTAATATTCCCCTCCACAATACGTTGGTACAACCCACCCAATTTTGGATATGCTAATTTCAACCTTGGTCCACCAAAGGTTGCGTAACTTGCTGCAGATCCAGCAGTCATATTGGTGCACCCACATTTTTGCCACCTTGCCTTGATATATGCCCCAAATTGGATATGAAAATTATGAGCCCAAGAGGCCCATCTTCCTAAAGACCATGCACATAACCACAGGCCATCCCCCCTTGAGCCCATTGCTGCCTCTCATATAAGTTCCCCACCTGCACTTATTGGTCTTCATTCCCTTTAGCTACCCCTTCCTGATCATATAATTTCCAACTGTCCCCAAATAATTCATAATAGCCATCATGTCAACCCATTCACAGCCACTTTGCATTGGGATGATTAATATTTGTATTCAATGAAAAAGTGATATAACCTGAAATCCTGATAATTCCCACTTAGCTTCTTGGATTATCCTATGGCACAATCAACACAACATATTTGTATATCTTGCCAATCACCAGCGTGCTATTGGCTCTCTCCCTGGAACCCTTTCCAAAACGTTGATACCATTCCTTGGGGCACCACAAACGTTCATGCACTGTGGTCCTGGTGGGGCATGGATTTGAAATTTCCAATCCAATCCTACTCAAATATTATTTGTTGAGGGAGTATTTATGAATGATTTAAATGATCTTTCCTCATCTCAGAAACCCAATCAAGCATTGATGTTCTTCACATGGTATCCAAACATTCTATTCATAATTGAAAGCTTATGAACACAAGATTTCAAGCTTAAAATGCCCAAAGAATATGACTGTAATACTCAGAGTCAATTTCAAGTCTTTACTCCCACATTTCCCGCTTCAAACTCGATGCCAGCTTCATATCCTGCTGTTTCATCATTGACTTCCAAGCAAAAACTGATACAATGACCCAGTGCATCAGACCTCCCCATGATGACCCCACCCCATTCCATTATTCAAACCCCCCTCCCCCCTCATCAAAAGACCGGACTAGCTTTTCTCTGGGATCGAGAAATCCCCAATGGCCAATCAGCTCGTAACCTTTGGGCCACCTCACCCCCAGGAACCACTTTTAATGCCAGGCACATCATTACAAACAAGGTCATTAGCTCATTTGAATCCCTTTAAACCAATACCCCTCTTGGAGGACTGCTCACGGATGATATGGGATTAGGTAAAACCATTCAGGCCATTGCTATAATTGGTACCCCCAAGGAGCGGTTGATTGCAAACCCCCATCGCTCCACGCCCACCATGATCATCTGCCCTGCTTGCTTAATTACCAACTGGAAACCAGAAATATCCAAGCATGCTCAGGCTGGAGCGCTGCACGCCAAAATCTACCATGGTCCCACTCGTCACTCATTATCCGAGGCCGGCATCTTAAAATATGATATCATCATCACTTCTTAAAATACTATGACCCAAGAATTTAAGCAAACCAATACCTCTACATCATTCATTTTTCAAATCAATTGGCATTGTATAATTTTGGATGAAGGACAGTGAGCATCTGCTCTTCAAATGATTCAAATTACCTTTTATATCCAATAACCCTTCCCCCATTTTATAGATATATTCTCTCTCAATACACTGCCACTCACCATGCCATTGATAGCCTCCTTTCATCCCATTGAATATGTTTAACGGGCACACCTATTCACAACACTATTTATGACCTTTTGGGCATAATATCATTCATCACCCAACCCCAGAGCTCAGATCAAGATAACTGGTCACCATTCATCCTGAGTAGTCTTTGCAAAGGTAGAAATGATACTTTGCATTCAGCATTGTGGCATTTAAGTTTGCACCACACCAAAACCACACATCTAGAGTCCCTCCCCACTATTAGCCATCATTATGAGCTGCTCCCACTCAACCCAACCATGCAGCAAGAATATTCCACATTATACAAAGAATTCCTATCATCCCAAAGCAAAGGACCAGGAGAATATTTCAGAAATATTAATAAGCTTTGAATATGTTGTAACTATCACATCATGCTTAACACAATTGCGAAGGCGGATTTGGAAGACCACAAGGGAAGGAGCACTTAGGATAATTGACCAACAATCACACAAACTATTGTGGATGTGGATACATGCATGATTAGTAGTAAAATTTCACACCTCCTACAAATATTAATGAAGAACAAACAATCAAAGTGTGGTCCAACCAAATTGGTGGTTTATACCCAATGGACCCAATTTTTTGATTTGTGAGTTAATTCTAATATGCATCCATTACCAATTGAATCCATCTGAATGTTTTTTATTGTAGAATTTGTATTGCAATTTTGAACCTTTGAGATATGACCACATACCCAAAAAGGTCACAAGAAATATTCAATATACTTATACATTAAAAATAAATACCTTAAAACTACAAAAAGACCATAAGTTGGTATAAAACTTGGTTTAACTCAAATCCAAATGAATAAACATGTGAAATAAATTACACCATTGGATTCCCCATGGTAAAATACACATATACCCTTTTTATGGCATATCTGTAATAATAAGTTATAAGTAATAATACCTTATAAAAGACACAAATAATTATTTATTTCAAACACCAATGAAACAACATGTAGAATAAATGGTACCATTGGATTCTCCATAAAAGTCCACACATAAAACAATTAGTAATCTAAGCTCCAAAGTCAATACTTAACAAATTAACCTGAATATATGCACTTTTTTGGTCAATGCATATATTCAAGGATTTTAGCCAATATCTTGTGAAATATGCATGATAGAGTGATTAACCAAAAATAAAGTCATCACTTAATTACTGTAGAAATACAGAAATTGAGTTTATTTCACAAGTTATAAACAAGGTTAAAAACTGTAAGGAATTATTGATAAAAATCAACAGAGCTGTTGACCACTTTGTTGTGAAAGTGGTCCAAACTTAAAAGAAAGTACACAGTTGGATTGTACTAGTTCATTCGTGAAGAATGATGTAATCTTTATTATTCAATTCAGGGTTTAACCCCCTGAAATCATGGTTTGAAGTTTAAAATATTGAATTTCGACAGAAAAGATGAGTTACAAGAAAAATCATCAAAAATAGAGTTTTGATTATGTAATAAAATGCTCTTGGAAGCATAATAGGGTTATGCCAAGCTATTAGAATTCACTCTCTGAACTGCTGTAGTGTGTAAATCTTAAAAGTTATTAAGGATCAAAGCTTGAGCTTAATTTGATCATTTATGATCACTCACTGTAACCTTAAATTAAGTTTAACAGTCATATGAGTGATACAATTGGTGAATACTATTAGTTTATGATTAAAACTAATAAAATCCACGAATTTTGGGGTTCTGCCAAGTCTTTGACATCATTAAACTTAGAGTTATAGTGATAACTCTAAATAATGGTGTAATAATGATGTAATATGGTTTGATCATGATGTAACCATTTCCAAACCTTAAAATATTGATCAATTCCAGTTGATATGATCAGTACACGTCTACTAGAAGCCTGTTGGACTCCAGGAGGGAGGTATTTACTATAAATAGAGCTCCTTTTACTCTGTTTTCCCCTCAGATGCATCAAAAACATTAAATTAATCCAATTAAAAAGGTAATATATTTATTCTGTATATATAAAACTTTTATATTATTAAAGAACAAAGATCATCTTATTATAATCATCAATTTTGACATGATTAAATCATTTATTTAATTTTTTTGTTAAAAATCTCTCTAAAACTCATTTCCACGTAAAAATCAAGAATATTTGTAATTTTCTCTATTTTTTATTGTAAATACAATTTGGATAAGTTGTATTTACATTATTTGGCGTAAAATATCTCAAAATTATTATATTAAGTATTAAAAGTAGGTTATTTTCTCTTATTATAATAATTTTCTCTATATTATTCTCTTAATAATTCTTTAATTAATATAAATAGTATTTATATTAATTTATAACTTTAATATTGGTAATATTATTGTTATTAATTGTTTTTTATTAATAAAAAACAATTTTTTACGCCTTTATTATTTGTTTTTAACAATAATAAAGTGCCATTAAATATATTAATTATTTTAAATTAATATATTTATTTTATTTTATTATATTGTTATATTTTATTGATAATATAATTATTTTTACGCCTTAATTATAATAATTCTTTATTATTATAATTATTTTGATCCTATTTATTTCATTTATAAGGACATTCATAGTACAATAAGTAAAATATTAGTAATTTTTACTTATTGTTTCATAGTCAAACCTTACATTTGGGGGCCTGGCCATGATATTTACTCTAAAAGACCTTTAAAAAGATTTCAATTGGGCTTATCCAATAAATTATACTTATAATCATAAAATTATATAATAATTTTATATTTATTGATTTCAAAAGCTATTGAGGCATTTGGAAAGCAATTGTACTGTCTTACACGTGGTTTTTCACATCCTTAGACTGCAAAAACTTTCTTTGAGTGATTCTAGTGATTAAAAAAGATATTTTATAAATTAAAAATAATTTTATATTATAAATTAATTTCATAAAAAGAATCATATTCATTTTTATTTTATTCTTCAAAAATAAAAACATAAAAAATATTAAAAATATTAAAATCCAATAAAAAAGTTATTTTATTCATTTTAATTTCATTTCTTTAATTATTTTCATTTTTTTTTCTATAAAAAAAAGATATAAAAGCAATTTTTATGTGGAAAATTGCCATATATTACCAAAACAACACTTTTATATAAAAGACTTATATTCATTTGTCTTTTTTAGTGTTTGAAGACACCCCAACAGAGGATAACCAAACCACTGTTGAAAGATTGATGGAAGAAACTTTCCAAAGTTCTCCAACACCAGTAATTACCAAGAAAAAGAAAGCCAAGAAATTGGACTTTCCAGGACCCACTATTCAGGACTCTGAAGGTAAGTACCCCATTTATAAATTGCCATAAGGGTATTTATGTTCTAAAATCCTCTTATTTCTTATTTTTCTTATAGTATTACTACCAGAAGAGGCTCCCAATAATCCATCCAATCAGATGGAGCTGGACTCAGAGGTAGAATTGATTCCTCAAAAGGGAAAAGGAAGGGCAATATCCCCAGTGGAACAGAATCCACACAAGGAAGTTCCTTATCCCAAAGGCAAGTCCCAGAAATGCCCATGATATCTGAACCTGAATTGGAACTAAGTATGAGTGACTCCAATAGGTACAAATCACATTCAGAGGGCTCAAATAGACATTTACATGAGCCAATACAAACAGTACTACACAATGTACAAGGACAAGGATTGGGAAATGCTGCCTCAAATACACCAAGTAGTGATGAACTCCTGGCACATCCTAAAGAAGTTCCTCAAAGAGGAGGAAATAGTGAGATACTCCAATGGATGGAATCCACTATAATCCAAACCTCAAATCAAAAAGATCAAGGAATATCATGCCAAAAAGAAGGAGGCAACCAAGGAAGAAGCCCCAGTAGCTTCTACCAGCAAGCCCCAAGTCAACCCACTTTCCCAAGAAGGGAAGAAGAACAAGAAAAAGAATTGGAGAAAACCATATTCCCCAAGCTACAGGATCCCCAAGATCCAAAAAGATGCCATGGACAATTTCTTCAACATGGCCAGAACTTTGATGGAATTCAAAGACAAAGAGGAACAAAGAATGAGACAACCCCATTTCCCAAAGAAATAACCTTGTCTCCTGATGTTGTAAATACTTTAGCAGAGCTTAAAAATAGTATTTTACCTCTTAAAGATATTAAAAATAGTTTATTATCTTTACAAGAAATAAATAACAGTTTATCATCTTTAAACAAACTTGTTGTACAAAATAAGAAAGAAATTGGTAACATACAATTTATGATTGAAAATAATAAACCAAAAGTATTAATTGACAATACTCAGAAATTAATACAAGGACAACAAGAGTTGTATAAATACATAAGTGATATCAAAGAAAAAACTTTGACAATAAATTATGACATGAGTATTGACAATCTTACAGAAACATTAAACAAATTAAATATTTCTGTAGAAAAATTTGAAGAAAAGACTTCATCACACCAAAAATTACTTTTGGACCATGTGAAAAAGAGTGATGAAGCAAGAGTGCATCTAGAAGATGACACTCAAATGGAAATAAGGCTTATTACTGAAAAAATGGATAAAATTAATGAGGCTAATTTAAATATGCCAAAGTTATCAACACCATTTTCTCACATAAGAAGCATTGTTAAACCAAAAGAGGAATTAACAAATCCATTCATAACAGACTTGAGTCACCAAGACAATAACCAAGTATTAATGAAGGAAGCACCTCAATTGAAAGAATGGCCAACATTCACAGGAGAAGGTGAATATGACCACATGTCATTTATCAAAACAATTGACATGCTACAAGAAGATTATGCCATACCAGATGAATTAATCACTGCAAGATTACATTCATTGTTTGAGAAATCTGCAAAAAGATGGTATTATGGCATAAGGCAAACAAATGGCAAAAATACCTGGTCTTGGTGGAAACAAGAAATAATCACCAAGTGGGCTAATGATGCCTGGAGGTACAAAATAGAAAATGCATTTGAAAATTCTTTCTTCGACCCAGATAAAGACAAACCTTTAACTTGGTTCTTGAAACAAGTTGAAAGACTTAATGCATTGTACCCAGAAATGTCACAGAAAATGGTGCATATGAAAATACTCAAGAAATGTGGAGGAGAGCTAGAACATGCCCTAAGAAGCAGGTGTATAGAACCATGCTCTACAGAAGAGTATATTAATGCACTAGAAGACATAGTGACAAGAACAAAAATTGGCAGGAATTGGAAGAAATTGGACATTAAAAGCCCAAATAAACATTTATCAAAAAAGATAAATCAAAAGAATCCTTCAAGCCCAATACATCCAACAATAATGAGCAAAGAAAATGCCATAAATGTGGAGGTATTGGACACTTAGCCAATAATTGCCTTAAAAAAGCAAAGATTAATGAAATTGTGGAAACAGAAAACAACAATGACAAAGAAGAGGAATCTGACTCTGAAAAAGAGACAGAAGAGTCAGAAAACTCTGAAAGTGATGAAATCAATATAATTAATGCACAAATTAATAATATTGATATAATTTATGAGGTACTGGATGTTAACTCAAACTTACCACAAGTTGGGACATCTGACACAAACCTGACAAACATACAAGATGCCAAAATGTATAGAACCAGACCTGCAAGAGGAATGGGGTATACAGCTGGAAAATCAAGTATAAGTATTGTTATGGTTGATAACCAAGAAGTAAAAGTTAACTTAGATACAGGAGCATATTGCACCTGTGTTGGTAAAAGTTATTTAAGAACCATTGTCCCAGACTGGCAAGGCAAACGTATGCCAATACAAGGTGTCAAATTTAGTAGTGCAAGTGAGAGCATGAAGCCCCTTGGAATAATTGATTTAACACTAATTTTCCCTCATCCCTCACAATGTGTCAGAATTAAAGTAGAGTTTGTAGTAATGGACAACTGTACTAGTAATCATTTCATACTTGGGAATGACTACTTATCAATTTATGGTATAGATATCTCTAAGCAAAAGGATAGATATTTTACCATAGGAGACAACAAAAGACAAACGTTTGGATTCTTAAATAACAAAAAACAAATTACAGTTATTAAGAATGAAGAAAAAATTCCAGAAAAAGAACTTTTTATATCTGAACAACTTAAAGAGGCAGAATTTAATCAAGAATTAACAGAAAAAATGAAAGAAAAATTGATTGACCTCTTATTTAAGTACAAAAATGCCTTTGCAACTGACAAAGAGCCACTAGGTGCCATAATTGGACATGAAGTGGACATAATTCTTAATGCGGAGAAACCTTACCCACCTTTACTAAGAAGACCTGCTTACCCAGCTAGTCCAAGAGCTAGAGAAGCCTTAGAGGTACACATTAAATAATTAATGGACCTTGGAGCATTAAGAAAGGTAGGACATAACAAACAAGTAGAGGTCACTACACCTGTCATTATAACTTTGCATAATGGAAAATAAAGGATGGTAGGAGATTTCAGAGCCCTGAACACCTATACCATTCCAGACAGGTATCCAATACCCAGGATCCATGAGACATTGACACAATTGTCACAAGCTAAGTTCATCACAGCCATGGATGCCTTAAAGGGTTTTCACCAAAATGTCTTAACAGACAATGCCAAAAAACTACTGAGGATAATAGTCCACTGTGGAATTTTTGAATACTTAAGAATGCCATTTGGCATAAAAAATGCACCTTCCCATTATCAAAGGATGATGAATACCATATTTCCTGAAGAATTATCAGAAGGATGGTTAATTATCTATATTGATGATATCATAGTTTGCTCAGAAACTTGGGAAAATCACCTTACAAGACTAGAGAGGGTACTACAAAAAATAGTCCAAGTGAATATGAAAATTTCCTTGAAGAAGTGTCATTTTGCATACAGTGAATTAAAAGCACTAGGACATGTTGTATCTGGACTTAGTCTAGGCATAGACAAGAATAAAGTAGCAGCAGTACTACTTAAACCAATGCCTCAAGCCAAAAAAGAAATGGAATCATTTCTAGGATTTGCTGGTTACTATAGACAGCATATAAAGGACTTTGCAAAAATTGCTAAATCCTTGCATAAGCTATGTGACCAACAAACAGTCTTTGAAATGACAGAGGAAAGAGTCAAGGCATATGAAGAATTGAAAAATTCCTTAACAAATGCCCCATTTCTTCTAACGCGAGACTGGAAACTACCCTTCAAGCTATACATTGATGCTTGTGGAGAAGGACTAGGTGCTGCACTACACCAGACACAAATTATCAATGACAAACCAGTGGAAGGACCAATTTGTTTTATTTCAAGACAAATAAAGCCAACATAAGCAAGATATGGAGCAAGCCAAATGAAATGCCTCTGCTTAGTGTGGGCTTTAGAAAAATTACATTACTATTTGGATGGAACAGTATTTGATGTGATTACAGACTGTAATGCTGTAAAATCTCTATTAAATATGAAAACTCCAAATAGACACATGCTGAGATGGCAAATTCCTATCCAAGAATATAGAGGAAATATGACTATTGTTCATAAATCTGGAAATATCCATAAAAATGCAGATGGTCTTAGTAGATGGGCTCTAGCAAATACCCCTGACAATCCAGCATGGGTACCACAAGAAGAACACCATATAGAAGGAATATGTGTTACAGACGTTGGCACAGAATTCTTTAACCAAGTTAAAGAAAGCTATAAGATAGACAAAAATTGCCATATCTTAAGCCAACTTCTAATGAAAGACTGCAAAGACCCATCACTTTCATCAAAACTAGATGAAACATGGAAAAAGGCATATGATGAAGGAAGATTCCACCTCCTTGATGGAATCCTTTACCATAGAACAAAACACACATGTGTTATGGCCTTAACAGATAGAACCCTGATAAACACTATTTTACATGAGTGTCATGATAGTGTTGCAGCTGGACACCTTTCAGAAGACAGAACACTAGAGAGGGTGAAAACCTGCTCTTGGTGGCCAAATTGGAAGAAAGATGTTATAGAATACTGCCAAACCTGTGACAGATGTCAAAAAGCCAACAAAGCCACATGAAAGAAATTTGGAATGATGATCCAAATCCAAGAACCAAAATCCCCTTGAGAAATAGTTCATATGGATTGGGTAACAGCATTACCCCCAGGAGGAGACAGAAGCTATAATGCATGCCTAGTATTGGTTGACAGGTATAGCAAAACTCCCATGCTCTTACCATGTCATAAAGATGACAAAGCTATGGACACAGCCATAATGATATGGAATAAAGGTATGAGCCATACAAGCTTATTCCTGAATATCATAAGTGACAGAGACCCAAAGTTCACTTCAGCATTATGGACAAATCTCCATAACTTGTTTGGGACAAAGCTATCATTCTCAACAGCTTACAATCCTCAAACTGATGGTTTAGCAGAAAGAATGATAAAGACCTTAGAGGACATGATCAGAAGATTCTGTGCTTATGGGCTAGAATTCAAAGATTCTGAAGGTTTTACCCATGATTGGTGTACAATAATACCAGCTCTTCAACTGGCATATAAACCATCAATCCATTCTTCTACTGGCAAAACACCAGCAATGCTAGAAAAAGGTTGGAATCCAAGACTTCCTTATGATAAACTCAAAAAGGACCTAGTGGATATACATCCAACAGCAAGCAGTTTTAAGATAATGCTTGATAAGGCAAGACACCATGCAAACAGATGTATGCAAGACTCTTTCAAATATGCAAAAGAAAGATGGGATAAAAGTCATAAGCCACCTGATTTCAAAATAGGAGACCTGGTCCTAGTATCAACCCTTAATTTCAATAACATAAAAGGCCCAAAGAAATTGAAAGATTCCTTTGCAGGACCATTTATGATAAAAGCACTTCATGGACCCAATGCTGTGCAATTGGAACTCACAGGTGAACTAATGAACAAACACCCAACTTTCCCTGTAAGTCTGATAAAACCTTACAGTTCAAGTGACAAGGAGTTATTTCCACTAAGAAATAAACCCCCACTTGAAATTCCCCCCTTGGAAGAAGGAGAGGAAAAGAAAATGGTAAAAGTCCTTAAATAAAGAAGGACAAGAAACAAAAAAGAAAGGGAATACCTTGTCAGGTATAGAAATTCAACTCAAGAAGATGAATGGCTACTTGAGAAAGATATAAAAGATGCTGATAAACTACTAAGAAGGTTCAGACATGAAAGAAAACCTGAAAAATAGAAAAGTTAAGCATTATTGAGCTTCAAGACTAAAAACGTCTATTGAAGAGGTAGGACAGTGGATGATACCCTAATAACATATATCAGATTGTGGTACAATCTTTTTTGGTGGCAGGGAATGTGAACCTTTGAGAAATGACCACATACCCAAAAAGGTCACAAGAAATATTCAATATAATTACACATTAAAAATAAATACCTTAAAACTACAAAAATACCATAAATTGGTATAAAACTTGGTTTAACTCAAAACCAATGAATAAACAGGTGAAAAAAATTACACCATTGGATTCTTCATGGTAAAATACACATATACCATTTTTATGGCATATATGTAAAGTCAATATTTAATAAGTTATAAGTAATAATACCTTATAAAAGACACAAATCCTTATTTATTTCATACACCAATGAAACAACATGTAAAATAAATGGTACCATTGGACTCTCCATAAATATCCACACATAAAACAATTAATAAGCTAAGCTTCAAAATCAATACTTAAGGAATTAACCTAAATATATGCACTTTTTTGGTCAATGCATATATTCAAGGATTTTAGCTAATATCTCTTGAATTATGCATGATAGAGTGATGAACAAAAAATACAGTCATCACGTAATTACTGTAGGAATACAAAAATAAAGCTTATCTCACAAGTTATAAACAAGGTTAAAACATGTAAGGAATTATTGATTAAAATCAACAGAGCTGTTGACCACTTTGTTGTGAAAGTGGTCCAAACTTAAAAGAAAGTAGACAGTTGGATTCTACTAGTTCATTCGTGAAGAAGGATGTATTTTTTATTATAATATTCAAGGTATAACCCCTTGAAATCATAGTTTGAAGTTTAAAATATTAAATTTCGACAGAAAAGATGAGTTACAAGAAAAATCATCAAAAATAGAGTTTTGATTATGTAATAAAATTCTCTTTGCAGCATAATACGGTTATGTCAAGCTATTAGAATTCACTCTCTGAACTTCTGTAGCGTGTAAATCCTAAACGTTATTAAGGATCAAAGTTTGAGCTTAATTTGATCATTTATGATCACTCACTGTAACCTTAAATTAAGTTTAACAGTCATATGAGTGATAAAACTGGTGAATACTATTAGTTTATGATTAAAACTAATAAAATCCACGAATTTTGGGGTTCTGCCAAGTCTTTGACGTCATTAAACTTAGAGTTATAGTGATAACTCTAAATAATGGTGTAATAATGATGTAATATGGTTTGATCCTGATGTAACCATCACCAAACCTTAAAATATTGATCAATTCCAGTGGATATGATCAGTACACGTCTACTAGAAGCCTGTTGGACTCTAGGAGGGAGGTATTTACTATAAATGGAGCTCTTTTTACTCTGTTTTCCCCTCAGACGCATCAAAAACATTAAATTAATACAATTAAAAAGGTAATATCTTTATTCTTTATATATAAAACTTTTATATTATTAAAGACCAAAGATCATCTTACTATAATCATCAACTTTGACATGATTAAATCATTTATTTAATTGTTTTTGTTAAAGATCTCTCTAAAACTCATTTCCACGTAAAAATCAAGAATATTTGTAATTTTCTCTATTTTCTATTGTAAATACAATTTGGATAAGTTGTATTTACATTATTTAGTGTAAAATATCTCAAAATTATTATATTAAGTATTAAAAGTAGGTTATTTTCTCTTATTATAATAATTTTCTCTATATTATTCTCTTAATAATTCTTTAATTAATATAAATAGTATTTATATCAATTTATAACTTTAATATTGGTAATATTATTGTTATTAATTGTTTTTTATTAATAAAAAACAATTTTTACGCCTTTATTATTTGTTTTTAGCAATAATAAAGTGCCATTAAATATATTAATTATTTTATATTAATATATTTATTTTATTATATTAATATATTTATTTTATTATATTATATTTTATAATATAGATTATATTGTTATATTTTATTGATAATATAATTATTTTTAAGCCTTAATTATAATAATTATTTATTATTATAATTATTTTTATCTTATTTATTATTATAATTATTTTTATCTTATTTATTTCATTTATAAGGACATTCATAGTACAATAAGTAAAATATTAGTAATTTTTACTTATTGTTTCATAGTAAAACCTTACAGCAATTGCCCATCACCCTATCCTTTAAGCACGAGCACAGGAGAAGGCACTGGAGAATTTCTTCAATATTCCTCAATGTTAAGTACTGATTGCATCTATTGCCGCAGCTGGAACTGGCCTCAATATAACTTGTGCTAATATTGTCTATTTAATGGTGAAGGGAACCCCAAAATTCTACCCTGATTTTTGTACACTGACATCCACATTTCCAGGAGCCCAATTGGAACCCAGCCATTGAGGCTCAGGCTGTTGATTGACTACATTGTATTGGCCAACAACGACCTGTAAAAGTCATCCACTATATCACCCCTCATTCAGTTGAGGTCAACATGCAGAAGGTACCTTTCAAACTCATCTTTGACCCTGATTGTATTGCTATTCTGAAATAATTCCTTATGGGAATGCCATATTCTAATCACCAATAGGTCAAAGAAAAGAAAAACTCATTAACTGCATGAGCCTTACTGATATTATATAATTTGTGTTTGACCAAGTTGATAACTCCTTTTCACCCTGGAACAGGTCCACAATTATGAACACCATGAGCTGGATCAAACTCATTCAATATTTCCTCAATGAAAATGAGAAATAGAGTCTTATTTCTAAGGGAGACAGTGATACATTCCAATTCATATTTTCTGTATTCTGACATATTTAGCAAGTTGTTGCATCTTTAATAAATAATAATCAGATTGTATTACACCTGCACAAATAATTCACAAAATGTTAATTTGTAACGGTGCTATACATTTATATTACTAAGTTATTGCAGAGAATCACCATTTGGCCTAATAACTGGCATGTCAAGTATTTTGAGGGCAATAGTCTGCATCTTACTACAGCTCTTGAGCCAATCTTGATCAAATACCTGAAATGATAGGCCTTCTGGAATGTCACCATCATCTGTTGATCGTATTTCTGGAAATCTATCAATAGTTTTTTTACCCTTTTTTTAATCCGATTACAAAACTCTATGTCTCTATCCATTTTTAATACCAATTCATTAAATAACTGGGAGTGCCAGCATAATCCGACTTTGCGGTAAACTTGACAGCCATTTTCCAGTACCTCCTCAGTATCTGAGCATACTCGAGGGTCATTGAATTGTGATTCTAGAATGGGAAATTTAGCGGTATCACACCATTCACAACGGTGCTCACAGGTCTGCACAAAATCCAGTAGATTATCATTGGACTTTGTTCAGAATGAAGAAGAGATACAGTAACTAACCCTTTGCCAAATCTTTGCGAGCTTTTTATTCTCCTTCTTTTCTACCAAATACTCTGAATCCTTTTGAATAGACTTCCATTCTCTTTTCAAATAAGTGAAATATTGCTCCATTGAAGCCACCACAACCCCATAGTTATTATGATCCTTGTTCCAACATTAGTGATGATACTTGGTGCTGACAAGTGAGAGACGGAATTTATGGTAAAACACCATAGACATCAACTTGTTGAAAGGATGTTGCCATGAGCTCTCCCAGTCCCAAGTATATCTCTTTAGTCCTAGCTTGTGGATCTCATTTTTGCAGTAGCTTTGGAAACCCTGCGACTGAACCTGTGTTGATGCCTCATTGAAAACATCTTCGGAGACATATCCAAGATGACCAGCCACTTGAATTGCAATTTCATGCTCTTCTGTGCTGGGTGGTGCTGGTAGTGAGGAAAAATCCTTATCCCTAACTTTGAGTAGGAACAGGAAATGGGCATGTACTGCTTATCTCATTCCAGGGACATTCTCTGGAGGTTCTTCTCCCAGCCATTTTTGTTTCTCCTTCTGGCTTGCACGTTTTGCCACATTGTGAGTTTTGCAAGCCTTGTTCCTGTGCTGTCTCATCTCGGATTGATTGAGCATATTCTGGGCAAGGCCCATTTGAGGATGGGTGAACTCACTATTTGACTGAGTGTTTTGCTCATGAGCCGTGAAATCGTCCCTCCTTGGTTCATCATTTCTTTCACTTTGAGTAGGAGACATGTTCTCATCCTCATCATCCACAATTTTTTGTCTTGATGAACTGGCATGACCTGTTCTTGGTTTGGGGGCATATGGATGATGACATCCATTGACTTTCTCTTTATGGACCAGAGGTGAAGATTCCTAAAGTTCATCACCTGCCATTCAAATAATCAGTTCACACATCAAAACATTAATAAAGACTGGTCATACTCATGATCTTCAGTTGGCTCCTGAGATCGGACTGACTTGCCTTTAGGTGCCATATCTAACCCATGAAACAAACAGATCAAATTGTGAAAAAGCTTATACTATGACATCAAAATGACTTACTTTGATGAAGTGTCAATCCTGGATTTCCCTACAACAGACCACTCCAAGTTACATTTTCCAATGGTCTTTTTCATCGCCCACCATCAACCCGCTTTTCATTGCCCACATGAGCCTGAGATCCTGATGGAATATTGAGGGTTGGCTGTTTAATTTGTCCAAAGGGATCCTGGGATGCGACTGGATTCCGACCAGGATTAAGGAGGAACTCACATGGAAATTTTGATTGGGGATTAGCATTTGATGAGATTTGAGGTGTGCCTTCTGGCCCCTCAGAAACATGCATTTGTGTATTAGTGGGATTTGGGGGAATCGGAGTGACGGAAATATTTGGGATTGACCAAGTGCTTGAAGTTGGAGCCTTCAGATTTCCCACATCAATGTTAAGACCTGATACATTCATTGAGGATGCAATAGGGGTTGTGAGAGGAATTTTGGGACTCAATGGTGACTGTGTTTGAACATATTCTATGCTAGATTCACTATCTGAGTCATGAACAGAACCTGAACGGGATCTACGTGGCTTGGAAGATGAAATAAGGGCTAAAAAGTACAGTAATTTTTTTAACTTGATAAAATAGAGTGATTTCAAACGTATAATAGAGAAATTGTATGAAAAGTGGGAACCAAGCCTCTTGTGGAATTTTAATAAGACTATTTTTAGGAGAATTCTCCCTGCCTCATCTTGAGCTCCTCTGCTTTTGTAGGAAACCACCCTGCCGGGCCTACCAGCACATAATGTGATATTTCCTTGATCTCAAAGGGGACCCATCATCCATAAGTAATCAGATCTGATAAACATTTTACCCCCCCATTGTCACATTTTGTGAATTATCCAAACTGCCAATATATGCATCAAAATTACAAAGCATTCTACATCAGTATAAGGGTATACTAATTAAGGATTTACCCACAAAAGAGACATCACCTTCCCAAGAAAGGCAAGACAATCCAAATCACATTCCAACCAATTAAAAGCCCACTGCACTCAAACCAAATAATAAGACTTGAGCTCTACTCCAAACACTTATGTAATAGTGTTATAGTGTTATGTCTGTAATAAGGCTTAAACCATGTACGATAGCATGCCAGCGTACATGGTTTGAATGTTAATCCCCTCAATTCAATGTTGACACATCCCTAATTGAATGCCCATCAAGGTTAAAAACCGCAGTATCACCATGTGTAAATAAAATAGAATATGTATGAGCATTGAGCAGCATGGCATTTTACCCAATTAAACTCCTCACCAATTCCGCCATCCAGATGAGACATGTTACACCTTATCCCCTGCAGCTCAGCCACCATTACAAATGGGATAAAATCCTCAGCTGGCTCAAATCATCTCCCCCTTCATAAATAATCACCCAATTTTTTTCCCAATTAATAACACTCCCAAACACTTTCACATCAACCATAGATATTTATACACAAACCAACCATACTCCTGATTCCTGCAACAATGACAACTCACCGCTATTCCTCAATGCGTATATGCGTGTGCCAACACTGCTCAACCCAAACACACTCTTCCACTGAGGGTGATAGGCAGGGAGTTGCCTTCACACCTTCCCAATAGAAACAGCACATTAAAAAGCTCAAATCAACCATTGCACCCAAATCTCTTCCAAAAATCCCTACTTCTGCATCAGGATCTGCGTGCCCGTAAATTCTGTTGGATCAAATATTCCCAACTGATTATTCACAATTGACCCAAAGCACTTTCTCCACTGCAGCGGCTCTCAATTCAACTGCACAGAAACCATACAGTGGCAGTCAAAACCTTCCCCCACAAGACCTTGGACTGATAATATCTGCCATTCGATCATTAAAGTATAATATACCCCGCAGGGCTTCACGCATTCTCAACCCTGCCCTGAACCTGCTGATCAAGTCCAGTATCTCAAGCTCAGGTGGTCCCCCCACTCCTGCATTCCATATACCTCAAGAGCTCAGTACCATATTTGAACATCTCCAATTGGAGCCAGTGATTTAAAACTATATATGTTGTCCTCAATGTTTCTTTCTTAATGGCCTTACTGAATGAGTCACAGATGACCAACCCCACTGTCAACGCCATAATGACCCAAATGATCATGATCCCCCTTGCACACAATCATCAGGCAAATTCATCTATTAATCTGAACCCCGCGCCCAAAACACAACCAACATGAAGCAAAAATGTATACCAACAAAACATTTAATTTATCAACCATTCAAAAATTGGCTTGCCAGATTTCTCCAGCGGGCTGGAATTATAGAAATTCTACATCAACATCAACAATCCCAAACTCCCAAAGGTTCCCCCAAATGTGAAATCTGGGATGCATTGGTCTGGAGACGCTTCACTGGCACTAGAAATATTCATGACCCCCCATTCATGTCCATTCCTGGTGCATTTTCCTTCTCCATTTATGTGGACTGGTTTAATGCACATGGAAAGTCAACCCGGTTGGCCAGCATTGAACCTATCATGCTCATTTGTGTTAATCTCCCCCCAAGTGAAAGATTGAAGCCAGAGAATTTCTATGTTGCAGGAATCATGCCTGGCCCAAAGGAGCCAACTGCCCTTCATTTGAATTACCTATTAATGCCATTCCTCAAGGAGCTCAAAGAGCTATGGAAAGGTTACCATCTTCACCCAACTCAACAGGTCCTTCAGGATCCTTTATCCGTGTTGCCATTCTCACTGCCATTGCGGATGTGGTTGCCATGCTCAAGCTTACTGGATTTATTTCTCATTCAGGAAACCACTTTTGTAATTTTTGCACTATTCACAAGGCTCAAATTGAAGAAATTGGTCCTCAATTTCACTACACACGCTCATACCAAAATCATTAATCAACCATTGCGAAATGGCTTCAGGCATCCCCACAACAAAGACAAGCAATTTTCTCTGAGTATGGAGTGCAATATTCAATTTTGGAAGACCTTCCATATTGGGATGCAACCAGAATTGGTAATCTTGACATAATGCATAATTTAATACTTAGAATTTTGAAGGATCATGCAACCTTCAAATTGTGCATTCCAGAGTCCAAATCAAAAATTTACTTCAGTTACCGCAGGAAATCCAATAACACCAACACTTCAGACTCCAATTCCATGACCTCCAAAAGCTCTCTTGATAAACTCACATTGAGAGAGGCCCTTTCCCTGAGAAGAGACGCAGCAAAAATAATAAATGAGTCACTCCCCATTCCTTCCACCCGAAAAATCTACCTCACACACAACATCCATCTAGTGGTTCTGCAGAGATTCCTTCATTTGATGCCAATTACATCCCCTCTTAATTGGATATAATTGCACTGAGTGATCACCAGATCAAGGGTGATGCTCTGGAAAATCTCTAAAAATCATAACTGATACCATAATTCCCTTGTCATGGACAAGAGTACCCCACAAAATGGGATCCCCCTCTCATGGTAGTTTGAAAGCCGCTGAATGGGCTCTCTTATACAAGGTCTATATTCCATTTTTAATGCTCAGTCAACAGATGTTGTTAGATGAGCACAAATCCGCCAACACACAAAGAAAGATGGGTCAATCAGAAGAAATTGCAAATGAACTAACCAAGAATACATTCCATTTGATTAGTGCTATCAACATTGCCACAAGTTGGACTGTTTCAACGGATGATGCAAATGCATGTTCTGAACATTGGAAAAAATTCCACCTTTCCAATCAACACCTGTTCCCAAAACAGAAAAGTAAACCAAATCATCATTTTGCTGATCAGATTCCCAAACTCTTCCAACGTTGAGGCCCAGCACAAGCCTCAGCCACATGGGGTTATGAGCGCTTGATTGGAGTATTTGCAAAGATGCCAACAAATAACAAAATATGTACATTAATTAATAAGATCAATACAATCACATTGATTAAACACATGAACTGAATAAGACTAACTTCTTGCAACTCTGAATAGATTATTTAGATAAAACCTTACTTCAACATATCAGTCGATGTTCCAACCTTTCTGTTCTCCTGAAATCCCCATCCATCCCCTGTGAAATAAAAAACTTTTTGAATCACAGCCTCCTGCCCTGTTCAATCACCAAAAACATAACAAACCATCCCACCATGACCAATAAAATTATGATTGCCTAGCTGAGTACTTCCAGAATTTTCATTCCACAAGGGAAATAGTTGAATGGATCAGCTTAGACACTACCATACAATCCACAAGTCATCCCACTTCAAGGATTGTCTCACCTTGGTATTTTCCAGCTTCAAACATTAATATTGGGAACAATATATTTTCAACTGAATCCAAAAATGTCAGCAAAAGTGTGATGTGTTTTCTGAGGGGCAACTCACAACGTTTTGGTGTTATTAATAGAATTTTTAAAGTCTCTGACCCATCTTGCATACTGAACAATAACTTTCTAATATTAAAAACTTTGAAGATTGATGTGAATTTCTTACCAGATTGGCTACATCTCAATATTTATAAAGCTGTTGGTTTTGATGATGGAAAATTTATTATGTCTGAAGAAGAAATAGAAGGTAACTGTGGATTGTATGATAACAAAGTTATTTCATGTGGACTGCTTGTAATGATAAAGCCGTTATTTCATGATACTTAGTCTACAAAAATGCAAATCTCTCAGACTCATTAGCAATTTTGTTAGTAAAAGAACTGCATCAAAATTTGGTGACAGAGACATGCCGTTGTGACAAGCAAAGCCCATTATTTCACATTGCCACAAAGAAATTACTATTTGGACATTGGTTACAATGTGAATTTCAATGATCAAATGTCCCACACACTCACCTATCACAGCATCCAAAATATCCAACTGCGCCATCATCACACTGAAAGGGGAATCAGCCCTTACGCAACCGCCCCCACACGGGCACACGCACCCGCCCTCGTGCATGCACATGCTCACACACCCGCGGTATTGTGCAGTGGGCTCTACCAGTGTCATCTGCAAAATGACAATCCCACAGAGGCAGAGTCCTTTCATGGATGACCTGGTGAGGTCAAACCCCCCTCTACATCAAGAATGGCTGAAGGACCTCTTTGATGTGTGCATGTGGAAACAGGCAGGTCTTGTGTAATTTTTACCAACTTTTGGATGGTTGAGGGAGGATCCGGTGGTGAGGAATCTCAGTTTAAGGAACAGGGGAACCAATATTGGTGGATGTCACAGGATTTGGTGTAAGACCAGAGTGTGACGTGTGCTCGACGTTCACTTTATTTTTGCTTGACGTTTGCTTGATGTGAGGTCAATCGCCAATGATTGATGCGAGATTTGCCCTGGTGCTTTAGGTGGGATGTGAGGAGCCCACTTTTTCCAGGTGCTGCATTTTTCTTCATGCTTCAAGTTTCCCGCAGAAAATCTGACACAGAGAGTATGGGTCAGCAGACAGGCATCCTAGCCAGTTACCATGGATTATCAACTCCCTTTATTTGGAGAGGACCTATATAGGAAGTTTTTGACCTAGAAGCTCCCCAGCGGTCCCTTTTGTTAGAAATACCAGTCATCATCTGCCAATTTGGCAGAGTAGCAGGCCCCTTCCTCCAGGATATCCTCTGGGTCAACAAGCAGATTACCTTGATCATTAAAGCAGGGTGTGGGTATCTGTGATTGTCTAGATTTTTCCTGAAGATGTTGTATGGCCTGATGGAAGTCTTTCTCTTTGTTTTCCTCCAGGAAGGCAGTGATATGGTGTGCCTTTTTGACTTTTTCCATCTTAGCAAATTTCTTTTGCTGCAATTTATACCACCCTTTCATCACTATCCAAGTATTAGTGAGTTTATTAATGATTTGACGACTTAGTTTAAATTGGAGCCATTTTTCTATCTTTTTTACAGGCCCCCCTTTGCTTTACAGCATTTAAGGTAGCTTTGTCAAAACACCTCACAGAGGATTCTTTGGATTCTCCCCTTATGCCCAGGCAATCACCCCCCACATTATTTATTATTTCAATATATTTGTTGGAAGCCTTATTCAGTTCATGTTGTGAGTTGATCTCATTCACCTGCAGAACATTCTATCTAACTGATAGAGCCAGTTCATCACCATTCCCCTGTAATAGTTTAGTCTTCCATTTAATGGAAGGGGGTGATGTTAGATCAATGTTTTATTGGAGCCTCAATAACACTGGAAGATGATCACTTTCTGTTATTTCTCAAGTGATGGAAACCTCCTTGGTCATATGTGTGACTGCCTTAGAGACCACAAAGTGGTCAAGACTGCAATCCATCTCACCAGGGCATTTTTGGTCTAACTGGCTGACCAGTAATAACATATTCCTTTGATAAAACAAAAATGTGACATATTGGTACTAACTTAATGGCATATTTGTAACCATTATGTTCCTTAAATATGGCTTGAATATGACAAAAAGAAAATATTAAAATTAAAAAGAAAAAAATAAACACCCATCATTGAGTATTATAAAACATTAATTGAAGCTTGGAAAGTGAGATGATGGTGAAATATAAACATATTTTGAATTGGAAATTATTAAGAACCACATAATTTCTTTCTCAGTATTCTGCCTTGGAATTAAGCTTCCTAAAAGTGGCTACTACAAAGTCACATGGAAGTTGAATTGAGGTTGTATAATGCCATTTTGGAGCCATCCATGTATTCATCAAATCTGTCCTAGCATGAAACCACATGATGGGAAATTTTTGAAATTTTATATCAGATAAAATATGAGTTTTTACAGCCCTGTTTTACAGTCACAATTCCAAATACCCTGTGAGACTAAGGATTAAAACCCCATAGGGACCTGAGAGAGGAGAAAGCATATAGTACAGGGTATGCAAAGTACTATAACTTAGGATTATAAGAGCTATCCAATAGATAGGTTAAGAGGGGCTTTTCTAAATTGAATAAAAAATCCTTGATATGGCCAAAAGATCTGCTTTGAGCCATCTTAATGCAGTACATATATTTTTTTAACTATTTCATAATTAAAGATACATTATGTTATATCCTACAATGATAAACCATTCAATAATGGATTCAATTGAACAATGTAGAGGTATTTTTGATACTCAAGAAGACCAAAATATGATATAATATAATTGGATTATTTAATTTAAAGCCCCTGTATATATTAAGATATGGCCAATCAAGAAGAAAATCGGTTTCTATTTGTATTGGAAAAATTCTAATGAAATATGGTTCCTGAGTGATGTATGGATCAACCAGGGAATAAATCGTTTTTATTATTCCAAATTCTACTATTCCATTATTTTTATATGTTATTTGGCTGTTTCCTCTATTCTTAAGATGAGTGGAGAAATTGTTCCCATTAAAACTAAAGGTCAAGTGTGATTTGTAATAAGGAGACAGAACTTTATAATTATCACTAAATAAATGTGCATTGTAACAAGAAATGTATTTTTTGAGTGGATATCTGACTTGAAAGAATTGAAGTATTTCTTCATAGCTACAATCATCAAGCCGTTGTGGACTCTTTGAGCCATTCTTTGATTCATTGTTTAAGTTCAAGAGAATATTTATCTGAGGAATCATTTCTGTTGAATCTTGTGAATGCAAAAGATACGCTAGGTTTGACTTTTGGCATGTCTTTTTTAACATCGTTAAAGATATATTTGCTGGAATATTTCTTTTATTAGTATTTATTAATAGGAATTGAACATGGAAATTTAATTTTTTTTGAAAAAACCCACATAGCTTATTGTTGGATAAAAGCTTACTCAAGTTACCATTCATTTGCTCAAAGGCCCAAGTAGCTGTTCACCTACATGGACCCCATTGGAGCATCAATTCATGAATATGATTGGCAAAATGAGAATTGGGTTTGCTTCTCTGATTAGGGAAAAGCTTTTGACAGGACTTTCAAAATTTTGACCAAAGTATTGTCCAATCACCAACCTTCTCCTGTGTTACATTTGCAGACATTGCAATATTTAAACAGCTGATAAGTAAGACTGTATTATTCATAATTCCCAAAGAAATTTCTTTCCCATCAAGCTAAAAAACTAAAAATAACAAAGGTAAGTAGAGCTTGTATAGTAGCTCCCATTCAGACGCCTTGAGACTTCCATGTTAAGCTGAGCCAAGATTCTTTGGGACCCTTGTCAAGAAATAAGGAATAGTTGTTTGTTCTACTATTTGGCGTAAGTCTTTGATATTTTCATGGTTAAAAACTCCATATGAATGAAATGATAAATCAAATCCTTCTGCATTAATTTCAGAGCTGACAGGAATAAAGTCTGGATCATCATTGTAAGGTTCTGTCAGGGAGGACAAACCAATATTATCACTACTCTTCATCTTGCTTGCTGAGCTTTCTTGTGCTTGAAACTGATTACTTGGGTTTTGTGCATCATTCTTTAATCCTCTCCATTCTTTTCTGAAAATAATCACTTCAAGAGCATCACTATCTGTGGAATCATTCTCGAAAATTCCCAATTCTTCTGAATTATTTCTTTTCTTCTTCCATGTTGACTCAGGAATACATAGCTTAAAAAATTCATGATCCTTGAGTACACCTAATAATAAGTTGCGCATAATATCTAAAGATAACATTTTTGTTGCATCCCAGTAAGGAAGATCTTCAAGGATTGAATAGCGTACACCTTTCTCCTTGAAAATGAAGCGCGCTCAGTAGCAGTTGAGAAATTGAGCCAGGAATCCACATATTGTTTATGTGAATGTAACTTTCTGCTAGGCCATATATCTGTTTCAATATCTTCAATATGATCTTTTTAGATTGTACAGAAGCTACAGAATCCTGAACCTGAGTGTGAAATGAACCCAGTTATCTTTCTAATAGCCACAATATCACCAATAACAGTCAAAATGGCTAATCGTATGGTTTCACCTGAGTTAGAATTGCTGGATGGAAAAAATTGAACACCCTTCCAAAGCTCTTTGAGCTCTTCAACAAGTGGTCTCAGCAGGTAATTAAGCTGTTCACCATTAGGCTCTTTTGTTCCTGGAATGATGGCTGGAATATAAATGTTCTCTGGCTTCATACATACTTCAGGAGGAAGATTGAGACAAGCCAGCATTATAGCTCCAGTACTGGAGATACGGCTGGAATTTCCAAAGGCATTAAACCAATCAGCATATAGTCAAAATGAAAGATTCCCGGGCTTTGTAAAAAATGGAGATTCTTGATTCCCTTTGAAGTTCTTCCAAATTTCACCTTGCCAAATGTCTGTTACTTCAGAGTTATTTTGAGCTTCAATGTGCAAGGATAGCAATTCATGGATCTTTGGTCTTTGAAGAAAGCGTCCCAGCCAAGACTTGAATGTTTGATAGTAGAATAGCTTGTGGGGTGAGAAATGCCTTTTCAGGGGTAAATGAGGTAAATCAATAATTTTTCCAAGTGGTTCATTACATGGGCTTGAATTTGATGGGGCTCAAGGTACCTATGACATTTAATATTTAAATTGCCTTCTACTTCACATTGGGAAGCCAAAAACCAGCATTCAGGACAGGAAACATAAGAAACAAGTGTAGGATCTAATCTTAACCATTGATAGACAGAAATTGGATCCTTTGGTATTTTTATTTGATTTTCCTTGAATACTTTTTCTTGCTTCTTCTGCGATTGTTCTATTAAGACTTTTAAAGCTTGGAGGAGGAACCTGGATGCCTTGGGCCAATATCATGATAGCTATCCAATATGGCCGTGATAATCATTGCTGTAATGCCTGAATTGTTATTTTTTACCAAATGCTGATAGGACCAAAATGAGCAATGAAAATGTTCCAAATTTGAAATCGGGTCAGAATGTATTGAATTATCAAATTTCTGTTTCTGATGGAATTTTTCAGATGCTATAACCAGAGAAGCACATGAAGACCTGTGATTGTTGATTTCAGCATCAGACTTAAAGCCAATAGCTTGGGTTTTATCTTGCATTTGTTTTGAAATCTTGTCAATATGATATATATAATCATTTTTTGTGAATGCTAGGCCACAAGAGATACCAGAAGGTGAATGATGTGTTGTTTTGATGCATTCCTTACATAGGCAAATCTTCAGTTTTGAATAACTTTTAAAATTCATCGGGGGCTATTAAGAGGTAAGGTGTTAGCTTGAGATTAGTATTATTAGATATTAAAAAGAGAAAAAATAAGCTATTGAATTGGCTTTTTTCAAATACAAGGGCTATATATAAATACTTATATTCTTATTTTCAATTGGAATACACCTGTGTATAGTTGGTACTACTGGTACAAACCAAATTTTTAAAAATCTCATTTCAAGATATCATGTCAGAGATGAATTTCCAACTAGCAACTCATTTTACAGCTATGCGTCAAAATTTGGACAGGAAAGGTACTGGTCTGCAATGGCTCAAACAGGGTTGTATAGTACAGTTCATCAAAAGCCCCATATTAAATGGGTTTAAAACCTAATTTTTGCTGTTTTGTTCTTCCTAATTTGTCATTGAAACCTCCCCCTGCTATTATTATCCTTTTTACAAGGGATTCTTTCAAATATATGATTGGAACAGCCTTTCATGATTAATTACCACTTGAATGAGTCATTTTTCAAAACAGTTGATAGAAATCAACATTCCTTGTTTATTATTACCCTCTCAACATGGTTTTTTGCCACAACTAATGCTAAAAATCCCCATTCCCCATTGCCCTCCAAATGTGGGGTTAGGGCTACCAGCTACTTATAATAACCCCCCATGGATCATTACCCATCAGTCTGGGAGGTGATTGTTTTAGTTTCTTTGAACAACCCCCATTTTGTATTGGATTTTCATTGGGTGTTTGTTTGAAATAGCTGGTTTGAACCATCCAACTTAGCTCATTTCCCTTCTGTTTGGGGGTTGTTCATTCTAGCTGCTTCAAACATCCCCCTGTTACCTATTACCCTTCTGCTAGGATTGTTTGTTCTAGCGTCTTCAAAAAACCCCGGTTGCCTATGAGCCTTCCTATGGGGGTTTGTTCATCATAGCTGCCACAAACAACCCCCCATTGCATATTACCCTTCTGTCAGGGGGTTGTTCGTTCTGGCTCCTTTGAACAACCCCCCGTTCCCTACTACCCTTCTGTTGGGGGATTGTTTGTTAAAGCTGCTTCAAACAACACCTTGTTTGATATTACTCATCTATTGGGTGGTTCTTTATCACAACAGGTATGAACACCATGCTTTTTCTTGTGACCCTTGATATGGGGGGTTGTTTTCCATATCTTCTGAAAGCAACCTTCCATTTTTCATTACAACCATATGTGGTTTTTTTTTTCATAGCTGCAAGTGGAATAAGCAAAAGGGGTTTTTTCAAAGAATAAAGTTCCAAAAAGAGGGTGGTTCATCTTAGATCTTTCGAACAAGCCACTATGGAAAATCCACCTTCAAATTGGAGGTTAAGTTCAATCACTGATTTGAGCCAAACCCTGTGCATCAATCCCCTTTGAGAAAGAGTTTCACTACCTGTCCAATGGGCAATAATGTGTAGAGGATGGTTTTCCCAAATTATTTCTGATCGGTTGTTCCTGATCTATAGATAGGTACTAACCCTACACTCCTTGGGATACCACAAGACTTACCCAAATAATCATTATCTGCATGTATTAATACCATTATCACCTATATTAATCAACAATTGATAAGTAAGTGTTTGAGGAATGAGCCATATGACTGGCTGTCATATCAAAATTCAGGTCACCATAGAATGAATACGATTAATTGCTATGGAAAAAATAATATAAAGGCGCTCCAGATGGCTGATGAATAATGGATATTTGGAAAATGATTGAATCAGCCTTGAGCTCATTATTATAATTAAATAATTGGATACATAGTATGGAGGATTGATCTGATATATAAGATACCTGTGGCTAAGATTATCCCATGCGCTTCCTTTCCAACTGAATAATTTGCACATAGCTTTACCATCATTTTCTAAACAAAGTTTTTTAATTAAAACTGAATCATTAAGACCACATGGATCCATATAATATCTCACTTCCTGCTAGCATGACAGATAGCTCTGATGATTGTGAGCTCCATATTTAAAATTTTAGTTTATTTCATATGCTTTTTTAATCATAATTCAATGTTTTCCAGATAAAGAAGCCCCTGAAGGTATACATCAATCTACCACACCAACCCCACCTCCACAGACTACCAGCTCAAAACATAAATATTCTTCACCAAAAGTGGCTGGTCCACCAATATCCTCACCAAAAGTGGATGGTCCATCAATTGTACCCTCAATTCCCCATGGTGCGATTGATCAGACAAAGTATCCTTCATCAAGGGTGGCATACCCACAAAGTCCCAGTAATACAAGCTTGCAGGAAAAATCATCATCCCCAAAGGTATCCGGTCCTGCAAATAGGCCAGCAATTCCAAACCCATTGATGCTAGTTCAAATAAAACCATTGGTTACGCATTCCTCAAGTGGATCAGGTAAGTAATTAATTATTTGGATAATATTTATGTACTTATGTTATGATGTAAGCTGAACAGAATCCAAGGAATCAGAGGAAAGTGAAATGTCTGATCTTAATCTGGAGACGCCAAAAGCTTCCCATAAATCTATATCTAAAGGTTTACTTTCAATTACATATTAATTACCACAAAATAGCAGGTTTTAACTATTCTTGATATATTTCATAGATTATAATCAATCTCAACCTGCAGGCCAGGCTGAAATGGATCAATTTGAGGCTTTTCAACAGAGGGCAGAAGCTCACATTCAAGAAGAGAATGCTAGAAAACATCCGCAAATTGGTGAAACCTCAGTTCCATCAGAATGCAAAAAAGGCAGGGTTAATTTTGATGAAAGCTTGAAACCTGGTCCCAGCTCTTCCTCAAGTCTTAAAGGAAAGTCATCAATTATGGAGCATCCTTAAATCCAAATATCTACTGGGGGTCCTTCTCCCAATGTGAGAATCCCAATGGAATTTGAAATTTCACAAATTTCTACACCAACAAATTTGAGGCAGATCCCTGTTCAAATTGTGCATGCAGAATTTCCTGGTAGGAAGATGATTTCAGTCCCAAAAAGAGTGCACCAGATATTTGAAGCCAATGAAGGTGGAATCACATAAATCTCGGAAGAAGAATTATCAAGTCTGTTCTTTTTTCATTACTGTAATTACAAATGAATTTATCAGGTATCATATGGACCAGATATTCCAAAGTTTGGTCAATACTGGCCTAGGAAAATTCATGGTTGGCTTGGTTAGTAAAGTGACCATTTATATCCAAAATTGATTTAATAAAATCTAACTGGAGAAATTATTCAATAGGGCAAGAAAGAAAGAGGAAACGCATGTCTGAACCATGTTCCATCCCCACAGAACCCAAAGATTTGTGTCAGGCCAAAGTACCCATTGAAACGTAAAGGCCAGGATTATTTTCTTTTCCATTTTCTAGGAATTCATATACAAAGGAAAATAAAAAACAAAGAATACACATTGAACAGAGTCATGAGGACAAAGATGTTAATTCTTCATACTAATATTGATCAAATATTATATTTTCTAAAACCCTATTGCTCTTTGAATATTGATAAATACAGGTAGTGAAGATGGTTACTCTTCACCCACACAGCCGAAATCTTTTTCAAATCCTATATACCAAATGAAAAGCTCCAAAGGGAAGGAGCGGGCAAGTAAGCTTGAAACATGGTTCTTCAAGTGCATACTGAACATTTATTAAGCTTAATTTCTTCTTTGAAACTATCCATTTTAGCTGAGCCCGAGGATCCTGAACATCAGGTTTCAAATTATCAGGATGGGGTAGTTACAGCATCCTCAGTAGCATCAACAAGCAGAGTCAAGATTCCAGCAAAAAATGATAATCTGGGACCAAAAACAATAGCAGATTATTCAAGAAATAAGGGTGGGACCAATCTTTCAAAAAATAACAAGGGAAAGTTGAAATCAACTTCACAAGAATTAGCTACAGATAATTATTTACATGAATCCTTGTTTAGTGACTCAGATGGTATGTAAATCATTTCCTTTGTTTTGTGTAATAATTTATTAATGGTACTCTATGGAAAACACAGGGAATGAAGATCAATATGCTAGAGATGCAAGGGCCCGATCTAACAAAGGTTTGAGAAAAAAAATAGTGCATCAGAAAAGAACATCTGAAGGAACTGAAGGGAGTACTTCCAGATGGAAGCAAATCAATGCGTACAATTGTTCAGATACACTGCCGTGAAATCCTCAACATGGTAGCCAGGGACATTACCACACTTCCTGATCCACCAACTAATGCAGAAAGACAGCTGGCTTTAATTCGTGGGAAAAGTATTGCATTTGATCCAGACCAATTGACTGCCACTGCCTCACGGAACATACAAAGCAAGGCCTTCAAGAGTTATGTCAATACACAAGTCCAATCACTAGGGTTGACACACTTTACATTTGATTGGCTTAGTGGATGGAAGCATCCTTATAATGAACTAATGGCCACTTTGTTGTATCACACATTTGACATGGTATTGAGATCTGGTGAATACAACAATTATTATTGGTCTCCTGACCATAATAATCAAGCAATAGTTACAGCAATTCCGGAGATGTATTTCACATACTTATCTAATGAGTATTGCAACAAACAGAAAGGTGTGGACTTCATTGCAGCACGCAAAGAGAAGAAAAGGTTAGAGGCAGCCAGAAAAAGGGTACGTTTTTTGTAATTATTATCATTGAAGTGCACTTAATGTTTCTCTTTTTAGCTGGAAGAGAGAAGACAACAATGGTGTGATGAGAATGGTTATTTCCGATTGGCCTCCCAATTTGATGACCCTCATGTCTGTTCAGCTACCGAGGAATACATTGACAACTCTGGAGTGGTCAAGCTGCAAAAATTAGGGTTACATTGGCGTTCAACACTTCTAAACAAGATCATGTACAAGATTGATGAGTCAATCAGATTAGGCCAAAGCATAGGTAAAAGTTGCAAAAAGGTATTAAAGCCTCCAAGAGAGCCCCCAACTCATGATGAGGATGATTTATGTATTCCTAGTTGTTTGAGCTACCAAGCCTATGATTATGGAGCCCTCAAGAGCCTTACGCAGCAGCAAAAAATAGGTCTGGGAATAAAAAAAGATGAAATAATTGAGGGTAGCTTTGAAGGAGGAGTTTGGAATTTTTTTGAAGTTATTAAATTATCTTGAAACTTGGTGGAATTCCTGTTTTATTTGACTCCTTGAATGTATAGAAGCTGGTCTCACTTTTTTTATTATAACTCATTATCTCCTTGAGCAATAATGTCTCCCAATCAAATGTCATTAATACGGTGGACCTTAATTAATCAAGCATTCTAGATGAGATATTTAAAAGAAATAGTAGTGGACTAAAAATAAGTAATTACCTCATTAGTTTCTTTTCATGCTCTTGAACCTATTAAATAATGAAAAAGAATTTCCTTCAATTAGATTGATCTTCCAAAATATTGAATGGTTCCATATCATACCCTTTGAATATTTATTTCTATGGTATCTTGTGATATGAAATGGAAAACCTTCACAATGCTACTTTTCCCTATTCTATGTAGTCTGTCTATTGCCTGTGATTCTTGGGAAGGATTCCAATGTGGATCCTTTAATGCAAGTAATTAGCTTGATTATTTAATTATGCTTATTACAAAACTTACCATTATAAATACAATTTGTGCACATGTAATATTGAGACCTGTACCAGCTGCAATGAGGGATGCAAGTAGAATTTTACAATCACTTTGACTAGGAAACTGTGAGAGGGCTTTTTGCTGATTTTTGGATGAGGTTTTTCCATCAATTAGAGAAAATCTTAATCTTTTATGGACCAAGACAATTCCAATCCTATGGGTTTATATTAGCAAATAAGTCAGAAAGCTCATGTAAGATGAAGTATAAGATATACTTACAAATCTAAAAACTGTGTTCATTGAGAATAAATCACACACTTGGCTTCTGGTACTTCTATTACTTCTTTCTTTAAAAGGTTCATTAATCCCAGTATCTTCCAGCTTTCAAGGCATTGACTTGTGGTGATCTTCTTTATCAAATAATTGGGTTCATTTTCACATTGACTTGACATACTTTGAGCTTCTGAGAAGTTTGATTAATCAACTTCCTCCCTTGAACTGGTTGTTTCTGCTAATATGGGATGATTGCATAAGCGTCTTAACTGCTGAATACTAACTAATAAATTTCTTCTCTCATATTTCTTCTTTTCCTCCTTAGCTTCATCAGTATAGAGATATTCAGAAAGGTTTTCCATAAAAATTTTATCATAATACAATCTAATAGTTGAAGGTAATGGCCTGCAAACCTTTTCTTCACATATAAGAGGTAAACTTGGAAGAACCACTGTTTTCAATTGGCGTAGCATCAAATGGCCTGTAACCATATGAAAGGGCTTCAAATCACCAATTTCAAGGTGCTTTTGTAATATACCATCCCATGGCTGATTAAAAGAGATGAATTCAAACAATGACATGTAATCACTGAGAGAATTATTTAATGGGGTACCTGTAAGACACAGTTGGTTCTTTGTTTGAAGGGAAATGATTGCAGCATGAACATGTGCATGAGAATTTCTGATAACACTGTAAGCCAAATTATGAACTTATTAGTTTTGATTATGGCATGTTAGATGCAAATTACTTTGCTGCTCTGACTTACTGTGCTTCATCTAAAATTACTCTATACCATTGATAACCATAAACTGGCCCTTTTGGTGTTGACCTGAATTCCATTCTGAGGGTTTCATAGGTTGTGATGATGATATTGCTTTGAATGGATTTAATGATGAAATCTTTGCGACAATTACCTCCATGGTATCAAAGAACATGCAAATTATTAGGATGTGTGTGTTTTTTTATTTCTTCTTCCCAGTTTTCAATCAATCTTTTAGGACACACAATAATGGTTGCTTGGCATCCACAGATAGTGGATAAACTGGATTTCTGGTAGTTTCTTGCAGAATTAAGAGTGTGGGCTACCAGAGAAATTGCTTGCAATGATTTTCCCAGTCCCATGTCATCAGCAAGGATTGATCCCAAAGGTGATGGTGGGTGCAAATCAGAGTTTGAGTTGATTATTGTTTTGTTAGTAATCTTATGTTGCCATAGAATTTGAGAGGGAGAAGAAATCCTTTTCCAGAATGCAATGGCCAAGACAGAATTAGGAGATTCACAATCTATAAGAAAAGAAAGTCTTTGTGCTTGATGATAGAGTAGCTTAGTTTTGATAATGAAGGTGGGGGGATATAAGGGTTGCAAGTCACAAACACTTGCAATATCCAATGAATCATCAATAAATAAAGGTGGAGAGTAATATTTCTTGGAACTCTGAGTAAGCTGTAGACTCATTGGGCAGTTGACATGCATTTCAGGTCGATAGGAAATGGGCACATTTACTCCCACATGATATTGATAAAATGATTTGAGGGCATATTGCATATCTGAAGAGGTGGTGAACAGTAAAATCCCAATTTTTATTTTTGATATCATTGAAGTAGTCAGGTTCAAAGCACATTCACAGAGGAATTGTGCTTCCTCGTCTGAATCCAGTCATTTTAGTCCACCAGCTGGACCATAAGTTGTTTTTCTGGGGGGACTTAGGAGGTGAGGTATAAGTGCTGATGAGAGACTTTTTGGTAATTGCCCAATGATGCTGCTTGAATTGGCGAAGTAGACATACACATTATTGTAATCATGAGATAGTTGAATCCAATATGTGGAGGTGGCTGATGGAGGGATATGAAGAAGACAAGGTGTTACTTCACAAAAAATTGTATTAATAACACCAATGCAATAAAACATGATATTCAACTTATCTATGGAAAGGATATTAAAAATAATGGATCTATCCTCTATGGGGGAAATAGGAACTTTTGATTAATGGAAGGCTTTATATATGCAATGTTGATGATGAGAGGGAATATGAAAAAACACTTTTTTTAGTTTATTTCAAATCAGGCATTAAAATTTCACAAGCTAAAAAATCAAGAAGAGGTGTGCCTTCTGTTTGCACTAACTAATTCAAAGTAAGGGATGGTTGGTGTCATCTTGATTTGAAAACCCCCTGTGGATAATTAGCCTTTTTTCCAATTGTCTGGTGGTTCACATCAGCTTCTTTGAATAACACTAATATCAGGGTTGATGAACCATAGGGTGTTCTTATCACATGAGGGTTTGACTGCAGCAGATATGCTTGGACACCCTGTCAATGAAGGGTAAAGTCATAGCATCTTCAAAAAACCCCCCGTAGCCAGTTATTGTTCATACGGGGGGTTGCTTGTTATAGCTGCCACAAACAACCCCCCATAGCCATTTATTCTTCATATGGGGGGTTGCTTGTTATAGCTGCCACAAACAACCCCCCATAGCCATTTATTCTTCATATGGGGGGTTGCTTGTTATAGCTGCCACAAACAACCCCCCGTAGCCAGTTATTTTTCAGACGGGGGTTGTTTGTTTTAGCTGCCACGAACAACCCCCTGTAGCCAGTTATTCTTCATATGGGGGGTTGTTCCTTATAGCTGCCACTAACAACCCCTGTAGCCAATTATTCTTCATATGGGGGGTTGTTTGTTATAGCTTCCACAAACAACCCCCCGTAGCCAGTTATTCTTCATATGGGGTGTTGTTTGTTATAGCTTCCACAAACAACCCCCCGTAGCCAGTTATCCTTCATACAGGGGGTTGTTCGCTATAGCTTCCACAAACAACCCCCCCTAGCCAGTTATTGTTCATACAGGGGGTTGTTTGTTACAGCTGCCACAAAAAATTCCCCATTGCAAAATGCAAATTGTACAGGTGTTTTGGTTCCCCAATTGAAAGTTAATATGATTTTTCTGGAATTTTTTGTTGTAAAAATACCTAAACAAACTTTTCTGATTTTATTTTCCTGTTAGATGACCTATAATACAGGTAAATACCAACAAAGTCTGCACTATAGATTCTTTGACGTTTTTGAATGAATGGTGAGTCATTTAATCATACAGGTAACCATTGTGTATTACTGTATAAGTCATACTAAAGTATGAAGAGCATCTAAAAATTAAAGAGTTTTCAGGCATATATACCACCCTTGGGATCCCAATTGCCCTTGTGCATCCCTGCTTCTTGGAGAACCCACCTTATTTCGCAATGCCCTCAATGATATTCAATTAGAAAGGTTATCCTTCAACCTCTTCATTAAGTATTTCACCAGCGTCAGCCTCTAATAACACGAATTGCGATTCTAGTGACTCTAACACCTCAGAAACCCAATCCTCATCTAATCCTGAACCATATCCCCTCACTACAGAATCTATAACAAATAGTCTAATATCCAGTGCCAAACATCATAGACTGTCAATGTCAACTGATGAGCTGGATTTATCAAGGCATCCATGTGTTCCAGATCCTGATCTCATTCCAGCATGTCCATCATGGGAACAATTTTTTGAATCAACATATCCAACACAACCTCCTTCTTTGAATGAAAACCAAACCTATTCGACTACATCCACAAATCAACCACCCATTTTCAATGTTGAAAAGGTTCAGTTAACACAGGAAGAGTTTTTGTTATCCATGGAAAAGAAGGTTAAGCGACTCAAAAAAATGCTTGAGGATCCTTTGACCCCGTTTGACGACCAAAAGATCATGTAAACTCTTATGAGCTCATTCATCTCAAAGATCAAATGTGAGCCTTCCTTGTGATTCAATCTGACCTTTATTAATACTTATTCACCTCAATAATTTCCCTAGGTATTGAAGATGGAAGCACACTTCCACCAGAAAGTGGTATAATAATAGGTAATACTAGCCTATTTCCAAAACGTAAAAAATTCTCAAAGAAAAAAGATAAGACACACAAATGCACCCGATTTGAAGCTGTACAGGAAAACCCGGAGAGCAATGTGCACAAGGATAGTTGTAAGTTATTTTCATCTTATGAGAAATTTAACTTTTGAATAAAATTCCTGATGATTTTTTAATATGAGCAGCACAAATTGGAATACAAACTCTTTTTATTCCCGAATCAAGTAATGAGAATACACAGGCACAAACAAATGTAACTCTGGAGATTGAAAATATAAATCACCCAAAAAATCAAACTAACTCATCTCAGGCTCCCTTAAATTCTGATCCAATCATCTCATCATCATACCTGCCAATTCATAGTGCATCTAATCAAAAACTACCCAATCTCAACCCATCTTTGTTAGCAGCATCACCGATTCCTGTCTCCTCAAATTGAGCCATTTTATCTTCATGTAGTTCAGTGATACCACTGGCTTCCAGTTGTATAGATAATATGCCTCACCTCAACCAACAATCCAATGACACACCTTGCCTTAATTTACCAACTTCTTCATCAGCTACTTCTACTTCACTGTTTTCTATATCATCACATGATAATCAATCAGGGAATTTAATCACTCCAGTCATTATCAATAATAAAAATAGTCCAATTCCAAGCTCATCCTCCATGAATCCACAAAATAACCCCACCCAGATTGATTCCCAAGTCTCTACTCAAAACCATGCCATGAAACCGTCACACCAGGCCTCTTCAAATCCAAACCCCTCAAAATTTAATTCCATGCCTCCAAACAATGACCCAAACTCACCTATTTTCTTTCAACATGGCATCTTATTTTTGCGGAGTATTGATACGTTTTAAAACACTATTGGGGCACACCATAACTCCTTGGTTCAGAAAGCCATTCATTATTTGATGGAAAAGCGCTATCAACAAAGTGAACAAGAGGCTTCCTTTTCCACCACTCTACCCTGTAGTATATGATTCCTTTCTGATAAGAATACCTTGGCTAATGCATGGCTTGATCAATTCCAAACAGACTGTAAGTTTCTTTCTTTATTTATATTGAAATACCCCTAATATTTGGTCATAATTTATAGATACTGGACTTTTTGAACCCAGCATCAATGAACCATTTTATGATCCTGAAGTTGTCAATTTCCCTTACATCAAGACCCAAGAATGGAATCATCAATCACACCCTTCATATCATTTCTTGAAATATCTCTGTCTGCCCTCACATCATGCACGCCAAAATTGGTCCAGGGTATTCTTCCAATGAATTGGATTGGTACATGAAGATCTAACTTTACCTATTATTAATGCTCTTGAGGAAGAGGTTCCTCTTGAGATCTCTCAGGATTACCGTGCTATGAAGTATTTCACTTCATGTGTTAATCAAATCAGCTCAAGAGGAATTAGTGGTATTGAAGGTAATTTAAATAAAAAGAAGGCCTCATGCAGATTTAAACCATCTCAATAATAGCATCTACTTAATGTTCCAGTCATTTGCAATTCTTTGTTTTAGGTGTAGGCTCAATAGTGGCTCTACCAACCTTTCATCAGTCCAAGCAAACTAGCTCATTGTCAAGGCAATTAATGATCCCCAAATCCGACCGTCATATCACATTCTGGCCTCATTCCTTGCTGCTTGTTGTCATGGGCTAATGCTTTGCCCTCAAGATCATCGCAAATTTGGTGTCTCCCCTTCCTTTCAATTATTAATGCTGGCTTCACAGTTAAACCACTTGAACTCACATCCAATAAAAGAGACTATTTGGAGAAGGTTAAATCAGTATATATGTGATCTTTTTTCATCTGCTTTCCCTTCACCTCAGCCTTTTCATGAAGTGCGTATTGCCAGATATGATTTGGCTTGCACAATCATTTTAGACTTGGGAGAGTTCTTTCACAGAGAAAACCCCAATGTATCCAGCTATGTTGTGTCTCTTCCTAGATCAGCTCCACGAACAACAAATGTTACTTTTACAATTCTTGAACATTCTTCATAAATTATTTTAGCTATGTTGTACTTACAATCATATCTTGCTGAAGAATCTGAGATGAGGAAAAATGAATCCTTGGTGAACCTTTATACCACAATTCCAAATTGGATATAAATGAGTGAGAGCTTATGTTTTGTTTGGTTCCAAAAACAATTGTGTGAAAAATTAATGATATGATTTCACAAACAAATAGTCATGTACAATACTATATTATTGAAGAGAGTTAAAGTCAAAATCTGTGCAATAAATACACTACATGTTAATGAATTTGTTTTTAAAAGGGAAAATTCAAAACCAAATGATTAAACAAAAGTGAGAAGCAATATACAAACATTAGGGTTAGCTCTGGCGTACTATGCTCAGCACAAATGATAAGAGAAATCTTTTGAACTAAGGAGTTGAGAGGTGTTCAAGCAAACAGCCAGCCTTGGTAGATAAACTAGTTACAACTGTGAAACCTTACTGGTTTCACTTGTGGGACTAAAATTTTGTAGGCTAAGTTTCTAGTACCTTTTTGTTGAGCTACAAAGAGCCTATAATTTGACCAAAAAAATGAAATGCAAAAAACATTCATTTGAGTTATCATAATTTATTTTTAATTTTTCAGGTTTGAGCAAAAATTATTTCCAAATAAAGTATATATTAAAATTCCTTTTTTATTTTATGTAAATTTATTTTTGAACAAGTTCTTAAATAACTCATGTGATTATATATAAATTAAACAGAGCCCATCATAGTGATCCAAATTGAGAAATTATATTAACAGTATAAATGTAGTACTGTACAGTTTTATAATCAATTCTTCAACTTTTTTGAGTTCCAATAGAATTTCAATAGAATTTAAATTTGATTTGATTTGATTCCGTTGGGTTCAAAATTCATTGAATTTAATCTTATTCAATTAAACTATATTAAAGTAAAATAAAGTAAAGTAAAGTAGAGTACTTTAATCTAAATTCAATTTAAATCATTCTTTAATTAAAAGTTTGCCACTCACTTAACCATGTCTTGTCAGTCTGAGTCCAACTCTCACACTGAGTCTTAAATCATCAATATGGTTTTTTGTACTGCTTTTAGGGTGGTACATTGTCCGTGTTAGAACTGAATTTTGCACTTTGCACACTTTGCACAGTTTACAGATCATTTAATAACCCTAACCCTACTTCTGCTCATCCATACAAAGAATTTTTCCTTCCCAAACAATGAATTACTAAATTTAACAAAATTTCTAGATCCAACCTCAAAATGCTTCCAAGAAATCCCCCCTCTTCAAAAATATCTGATTGGTGCTGCCAGGGCCCACAGATTTTTTCAAAAAATAATGACTTTTAATTTCACCTCATCCCACTCAAAATAAACGAAAATACTCTACCAAAGGATCAAAATCATCTAACGAATTAAATTCACTTGATTGGTGCCACCAGGGCCCACTTATTGAATTTAAGTCTGAAGGTTCCTCGCAACAAAATCCTAAATTTAATAAAAAAAGAACCCAAGCTCAGCAACAACATCAAGCAGCCATCCATCAAGTACAATCTGAACTACAAATAAATCCTGATCAAACAACTGAAGATTGTTTGATTCAGGTTTATCCAAAAGCAAAAACCAATTTGCTAATATTACCTAGGGCCTCAATTTCTGAAAAACCTAAATTTGTTTTTGACTGTGCTGATAAAAATTCACTGATGGTTTTTTGTGTTCACAACTTAGTCGATTCATCAAAAACAACTCAAGAGCTTAAAAATATAATTTTTACTCCAATGAAATTAGGCCAAAATCGTCAGCCAATTAAAAATAAAAATAAAACTCCTGGTATAATGAAAGGAGTTGGGTTCCGAGCTGGATCAGACAAGGACAAGAGTGCAGGTAGGGAAATACTAACCTTCCACAATTTAAAACTAATGAGATTGCTTATTCAGAATACAGGTGTTTATGCCTTCAAGAAAGGTCTTACACCTGAGCAACTTCAAGAAGACACTATAAACCATGAAAAGTTATCTTCATATAATAACTTTATTTTTAATCGTATTGCTGAGTTCACCCAGGTTGCCCCAGCCAGTAACTCAAGACTCATGCTAGATGCCTCTTTACCATCTTGGCATGAATCTCAATGGCCCTTAGCTGCAATACAAGAAAATAAACAGATTTTTTTGAACATTATCATTACTCATAATGGATTTCACAATGAAATCCATGTTGATCAACATGATGTCAATCCCTGGACCTATGGATTGTTTTCTTTCATTAATTCAGATACTTTTGAATGCCTCCAATCACCTCATAACACTTTTGGGCATGGATTATTTTTTCCTGATTATAATTTTCTCCTTGACTTTACAAACTCTAACGGAATCATAGAGGTTTTGTGGAAAACATCTGAAATCAAACAACAAACTACACCACCACCTTTGATACTCAAAAACTATCCATTGATAACCCACTTTGGAGTGTCGTTTCAAATTTCCAAAGCCCTCTTTGCTCAAGGACAAAACTTGAAGAATTTAGAACCTTCAATCATAATGGACAAGACTTTCAGCCGGCCTGAAAGAATAATGAAAAATTACAAAAAAGAAAAATTCCAAAATTAGCTAAGTAGGGTGTTTCTGTTTTATTCACATTTGATGAATTTTGGTTTAAGTTATGTTAATTTTTATGTCGGTCTTTGAATCATTGCTCAACACATCAATCATTCACATTCATGAAAAATATTGCTCATATTGATCCCTTCCATCAATCCATCATGACAAGCTCAATTAATTCAAATGACACCTCTTCTTATTCAAATTCTGAGCTTACTACCATCAATCAAAATTGTAATTTTAAATCAAATTATCAGAACTTTTTATTAATCTCATTTGATCATTTAGGTAGCTTTCATAAGTGAAATATTTCATGGTCTGTTGTTCAGGGTTTAGGAAAATTCAATACTTCATTAAATCTTGTTTTTTGGATATTTCAAGTGTTATGAATCAACCCAAAAATCCAAAGATAACTTCAACCACTTTCACCAAAATTTGTTCATCAATTCCAATCAATTTAAAATCAACTAATTTATTTTCATCTGTTAACTTACAATCTTCAAGTCAAAGTTCCATTCTAGCCCCATCTCACAAGCAATCTAATCCTCCTCAAATTTAATCATCCAAACCTCCAAAAATTAACTTGTCCGATTTTAATCCTTATCTCAAACACATTCAAGCTGAGTGGTCTTGTTCAGAAAACAATTTAAACATTAATTCAAATCATTCGCCTTCCTCAACTATTCATAATCTATCAAATTTTAGCTTAAATTCTAATCCAATTAAATCAATAAATTCAAAATTACCCTCACTAAAATATATTCTTCAAGAAATAGTTCTCTCTGTCAGATCCTGAAACTATTGATTTGATCACTAAAACTCCTTCATTCAACTCAAACCTCAATCAAAACTCAAATTGATATATCATTCATCAATCAGATACATCATCAATTCTTGATCTAGCGACCTATCCAATCTTAGAAGAAACGTTATCCCATCATCTTTATATTTTGCTCAACTTCATTGGGTTCAAGAAAGCAGCTTACGTTCTACTAGCTTTTTCTCTTCTCTTGGTAACCTTCAATCTTTACATGCTCAAACTGCATTTTGTAGAACTCAACTTCAAAATTTAATCCATCAACTTGATCAATTAAAATCATCAGTTTCTCAACGTGTTTTATGTAAAAATCTCACCATCTAACTCATCCTTCAAAAACTAACACCTAAGAATTAACCTCATGATCAGGAGTAAACCCGGCTCTAAAAATCCTCAACTTTACTTTCTCATTTCGCAGTCTTGAAGTTAGTCTCATTATCTCTTAAAACTCATCTCTCCTTTATACATAAGACATCTCTATTCTCACCTCACAATAATGAATAAACGGTTGTAAATCGACTTCTTCATCTGATGAATTTTCATATACATATATATATATAATCATACACGTTCACATCTATGTGGTTGGTAAGAGTATTTACCCTACATATGAATCGAATACATATTAACCTATAATAACTTGTGAATTTAGTAACTTATTTCAATTTGAGAGAAACATTTTAGTTGTTGGTTCATAAAATACATATTATAGGCTTGTCTTCTAGGTATTATACATGTTCTATCTCTTTCTTTAACCTGTTATGAGTTACTATATATGATATTGAAATGAATTTCTAGTTTTTTTGTCTTAAAAATTTAACAGATTTACAGTCTCGACTGGCTCAAGTAAACTAGAAGACCCAACTACAAAATGAATAACAATGCTCAAAATAATGACTTACAAAAAATCATTCCAATTCTAACCAACAAAAATTACTTGGAATGGAAACTCAGAATGATCATATGTTTAAAACAAAAAAGACTTTACCAGTATTGCGTTGAACAATGTGTTCCTGGAGATGGTGTAACACACACACCAGCAATAGAAGCAAAAGTGATGGATGCCAACGTTGAAGCCTGCGGAATAATCACAAATTTCCTGGATTAAAGAACGTTTGAAGTATTAGTAACCTCAGAAGAAATCACACAAAACAGCTATCTGCTATGGAACAGAGTCAATGAACGATTTGCATCTTCATCATTCAATAGCAAGGCACGAATGTGGAGCAAGTTCCAGAAACTGACGTACAGTGATAATCTCAAAGATTTTATAGCAGATACTCAAAACATAGCTGTAGAAGATGAAATACTTGCCTTTTCAATTCTCACCAAGCTCCCTGAAGAATTCCACTCATTAATAGAAAAAGTTATGCTAAATACTAAAGCTCAAGGAAATCCAGATGCCATTCTCAACAAACTTCATGAAGCAACCCTTAAAGAAGAAGCACTGTCAGAAGATTCCACCAAAGCTCTAGTTCTCAAAAAGGTTCTCCATAACGGCAACTTCCCATCAAAGATTGTCCACTACTGTAACAATGGAAGACATAACCCTCTCATTACCACACATGGACTGGAGAAGTTCTGGCAATTACATCCTCAATTAAGACCAGAAAGAAGGCAAAGAGAAAAGGAACAAAAAGCAAACTTCACCATATCTCGAGCCCTGTTTAGGCATGAATCAAGAGAAAAAAATCATGCAATAACATTAGTACTTGACACAGGGGCATCTAATCACATGTTCAACAGTAAAGCTTTCTTTGAAACCATACATCCTAATCACAAAATAAAAGTAGCAACCGGATGTGGGAAATCTACGTTAACATCGCAAGGAAGAGGACTAGCTAACATTTTTGATCGTCTTGGTAACCTATGGCTGTTGCCAAACAGCCTCTAAATACCAGATTTGACAACAAACCTGCTGGCTCTTTCAACTATAGCCAAAAACAAAACTCGAATTAAAAAAACCACATCTCAGTTTGAAATCTACATAGACGATAACATTGAACCGTCATTCATCTGCCCTGCCTCAAGCAGCATTTTAGAAACTCGTGTCAATTTTCCTAACTCGTGCTGCCTAAATACACAAGCAAAAGAGAAAGGTGATCTCTGGCACAAACAACTGGGACACATGAACAAAACCAATATGAAGAAATTGATAAATACCACTGAAATTAGCAATTTTTTCAATGAGTGTGTAAAAGGTAAGATGTCTCAACTTCCTTTTAAACATTCATTTAAAACTGCTAACCAAATTTTGGAAAATATACATCTCGACCTATGCGGACCTTTTCAAAATCCCTTTATAGCCGGTGCGAGATACTTTCTCATCATCATGGATCAGATGAGTGGATTTATAACCAGCAAATTCCTCAAAAATAAAAGCGACTGCTTTAATCATTTTTGTAATTTCCAACTATCAGCTGAAAATACTCATACAGCAAAGATCAAGAGAATTGTTTAAACTCAGAATTCTTTGTAATCTTTCATACTAGTTGGCAATTTGTTGTTTGATGTGAGGTGATCAGTAGAAGGATGATTGTAGCTCTAAGAGGTGTCTTGGTAAGACAAGCTAAAGCGTTTTTACAAAGCTTTCATTAAAAGAAGATCACTGAGAGCGCCAAAGTTTTAGAACAAGAGAAATTATTTTTCTATAATTCTCTTAATATATAATTCTTTCTTAAAATAAGAAAAAAAGAAAAATTCAAAGCTAAGCTCAAAAAGTCTTTAATAGAAGAATGGTTACATTTTTAATCGATTAAAAGTCAATTTTTCTTTATTATATTTTCTAATAAAGCTAAATAATTTATTCCTTTTCAAATAAAAATCAGCCTATTTAAAAATTGATGAATAGAGATATTTCATAATTCAACTTTTAAATAATGAATGTTTTTCTCTCAAGTTATATTAAGCATTTATTTCAAAAATAATAAAAGCTTGATTTTCATAAGAAATTTTTTTAATTGATTAAGAAACTGAAAAAAAGAATGGTCAAAAATAATTTTGATAATTTTTTTTATTGAATAATCAAGATTTTTGTTAAGGCATCAAACAAAGGATTCAAGAGAAAATATAGGCTCAAGGTAAGTAGTAATTGATCCATAACATATCTAATCTAGATTTCCTGGCTGAAAAATAAATCTGAAAAGTGTGGAGAATTCATTCCAAATGATGTGGGGTTGTTTACATGAATTATATAACAATATTAGTATTGGAATTAATGAAAATTTACTTTGTGTTCTGAAAGGAATTTCCCAACAAATAGAATTTATTTTTTGGTTGAATGAGAATAATTCATTAATTAAATATGCTCAAAAAAAAGACCCCATAAATTAAATTGAAAGTCAATTGACTATAGTTTTATAGAAATATGATAAAAATTGTCATTTTTCTATCAATATTAAGCTTTGAATAGCAACCCCCATTAAGAGATACTATAAAAGAGCAAAATATTTCAAAAAAAGAATTTATTTGTATATGAAAACATTTGCCTTAATTTCTTTTCATACGTTGATATATATATTTAATTTAAGTATCAGGATAATATGAAAAATATATACCAGCTTCATTTTTGCAACCATTAGATCTCCACACACAAAATGATTCATCATAAGTGTTGAAATTATTTATTGATCTGAACATGAAATTTGGGAGATTCAAAATAATTTAAAGAATAGATATTTCATTTTAATATGATTTCTAAAATTTTAACAGCCATTGACTGAGATAAACTGATTTCATAATTAATTTATATTTAATCCAGGGGATTTAAAGAAAAGAATTTCCCCTTTTTTCATAGTATTTCATAGGTTTATGATGATTATCATGAAATATCTGGCTGAAGATAGATTCTAAGTGATATCATATAGTTATTTCCAAGACATTCTATGATTACATCAAAAGAATATTTTGACAACATCAGAGTAAATTTTTAGGCTTGGTTAGGGGAACAGGATATTACTGGCCAACCAGTAACCTGAAAAATGCCCTGGTGTCTGGTGATCTGTATCTTATGTAAGCTTATTGGTAGGGTCCCTGCATTGTGATAGTAGTAGAATTCTCCATGAAGCTGTGGTGAGAAGTGTGTCTTTTCCCTTCTCATACATATTAAAGTCTCCCATAAGTGTTATAAGGGGCTCTTTATCTTTTATAGTGGCCTCAATGTGAAATATAGGCTGGGAAAGGATTGCTTTACAGTCTCTTCTTATTGTTGTTCCTGAAGTTAGGTATAATGCTATTATGTGCCATGGCATCCCCTGACACAGCTCAAAGACCACCACATGTATGAAGGTCCATTACTCAGTTTTTATCTAATGAGATGCCAGAGAGAAGTGTACAAACAGGGCCTGCCCTCAAATGCCTGGTCCTCTGGACCTGTTATATGTGAGAAAGTTCTTAAGGGCTGGTTGGTATTGTAAAGGGCTCATAAGGTGTTCCTGAGTAGCAATTACTCCAAATTGGTTGAGTCTGGCCAGTTTATCTAGCCAGGGCCTCTTTGTTCCCAGTCCATTCAGGTTCCAAGTGAGGAGAGAGGAGAGAAGGACCGGTGAAGCCTGAAATTGGGAGGGTTTTATTATTGCTTTATCCTGGTATGGCTTGCCTTTTTATATTCAATACTTGGGGAGCATATATTTGCCTACAAGTTTATTTTCAGGCAGCTTAAGCTGGCCTGGTGTGCGTCTCAAACCATTTCTCCCACTGAAACCTAGTTTGAGATTCTTTTGTAACCCAGCTGCAATATCTTGGTTAACCCATAGATCAAAGCATTTCTGACAGTTAGGCTGGGTGACAGAATTGATTTTGACAATACCCTCATAAATTCCTGGACAACATTTAAGGGAGTTTTTTAGAGAAGAATACATCTGGACAACTGTAACAGATCCAGTGTTTGTCAAAATCATCCTAGAATTTGTAGAAAGACAGACCTCATTTTCTACCTTCTGAACAGACACAGGGAATTGTGGGAAGCTAAAGCCTGAAGCAATCTTTGGTGTAGTGTTGATACATAAGTCTCCTTCCCAATAAAGCACAGGTTCCATACGTCCCCTGGTGGCAAAGGCTAGCAGGTCTGCCCAAGGGCCTACAGACACTACTCCCCAGTCTTTGCTTTTCCAATCCTTTCTGGGGCACAGGAAAGGGATTTCCTATCCAAGAAGCACTGTACTCACCCCCAGAAGAGGGGGCAACAACTCCTAGGACCAACATTTTCTTACTCTGCATACCTAATAAACTTTCAGGAAAACCAACCTTACCTAACTACATCCTTCAAGTCACTTAGTGGTTTAAATCAGATCTCTTCATGTCTTGCTAGTTGCCTTTAAACCCCCCTAACATGAACCTTTACTGGTTTCTGCTAGAGGCTCAAGGTAGCCTTCATCCCAAATCTTATCACCCAATGCATATTGGGGGAGTGCTCTTGAGTAGTGCAGTTCTTAAACTCTCATACAATGTGTTCAGGCTAGTTCATCAGTATTATAAACTTAGGTTAGGGTAGAACCTATTTCCAATTAAGGTGTCTCACAATTTCAGCTATGGTGTGTCAAATTGGTCAACATAGAGGGACTTGCAAGGTGTACAACCTCATCAAAGAGCCCAACAGGACTAGTAAGGTATTAAGTAGCAATACCCCAGGCACTGTTAGAGTGGGATTAGGGATTGGAAAGTCCCATTTCAGGTGTTGCTGTTTTTGTGAAAAATCTACCCAGCAAGGAACTCATAAAAAAGAAGGGCAACAGGCAACAATGACTAGTTCTTTGATCAGTCATCTTTAGCATTTAAAAAAGAGTGCATATCAGGACAGGTGCTATTCAGCAATAGACAAGCTAATAAAAATGATGCCCTTAGCAGAGTAGAAATTACAAGATATAGATAGAGGAACTATCTACAAGGTGGGAAACAAGTAGGTGACAAGAGCCATAGAGCTATTTTTTGCTTATTGAGTGGAGTCAAGATAAAGCAAAGAGGTGTTTTTGTTATTGGGTAAAATAAGGCTCAGAAGGCTAAAAAGATGATAAAGGAACAATTGAGTGGGGATATTTATTTAATTGCTGAGAAGCATTCATCCATAGTAGGATTTTCCCTCAGATCTTAGGCTATCATCAGTGCACTTAATTTGGTCACATCGCCAAAGTAACAAGGAAGCAGAGCTGCTTGGTGCTTACATTTTATTATTTCTTTCTTTCAGGTTTAGGGTGTCTTGCTTCCTCACCCTCTGTTTCTATTTAAGTTCATGACTTGGTGTTAGGAGAGGACCACCACGTGAGGTTGAGCTACCAGTAAATCTGGGTTATGGCGTTGACTTTGGAAGTCCTTATTGACATCCCAAAGGCAGGCCGCCCTGAGAGTAATTTTGTAGGGGAAGAGCCGCCTGTCTTTATTTTCCTAAAAGCCACAGAAGGTACATCTGCTAACGAGTTAAAGGCTGAAGCATTCACCTTTCCATATTATTGGCATGATGACCTTATCTTTACCCTTCCAGTATTTTTCAGGCAAGGAGAGGTCAGGGAAATCTGTAGCTTCAACCCTCCAGGCTCTGGTGAAGATAAAAAAGATCCCAAAAGAGGGAGGTCTTGGGGGTAACATTACCAATCGTGGCATTGGAGGTTTTGCCAGTACATGAGAAAAGGATTACTGCACCTGATGTGAAAGGTGGTTATGTAATCCAAGAGCTGGTTAGTAGGGCAGGGATATGATAGGTGAAGATAAGGGGGTGAGCTGTGCCATTCCAATTTTTTGGGGTCACAATAAATAGGTAAAGACCAGATAAACACAAGGTTATTGGCAGACTGGGGGTCACAAAATATCCCACACACAGCATTGTTGTAGCTGGGAATTTGGGATACATCAGTCATGAAGATATGTATGATCGATTTGTGAAGATATCCAATGAAGGAAAGTTGCAATTGGATTTCAGATGGCCTGACTTTGAGCTTAAGCAGAGCTCTGATGAGTATTATAATGAATTTATCTGGGGGGCATTAGCTCAGGTGAATGATGCAGTGAAGGCCTAATACTTACTTTTGACAGGGCCTAGCAAGTCAGTCATATTTTTATTCCAATAGACCTCTGTGCCTATGTGCACAAACAGGCTTGACAGCTTTTTTAGGCTGTTGAGCATGGTTACATAGGAGATTTTGGCTGGTGCCGGTGCTTGTTGTTGTACAAAGACATTGAAGCCCTGAGATCCTGCAGAGGTGTCCAACATGACCAAGTCAGTGTTATGAAGGTTGTTTACAGAGGAGCTGTTCCTACATTTTGTACCTGTCATGCTGGTGTTGGAACTCTTTACCAAACAAGTGAGTGGGGTTGAGGCGGACTCGGTGGTGGCTGCCATGACACATAGAGGTTATGTGGTAAATTTTCTACCAAGGGAGGGTATAGTTGAGTGACTGAAGTGACAATCAAGAGGAGATTTTTACCTCAAGTTTTATATCCTTTCATGGTAAGTGGTTGGGAACAACACAATCCAAAGGGACAGGATGTGAGGTTCATAAGAATTTTTGAGTTGTATGGAGGAGCGTTAGTTTTTTATGTGCTTTTGAATTTGGTTGGATTGTCAACAAGCTAATGTTGACTTATTTTTTTGAGCAGGTATTGTGGGAACTCCTCTTGTGTGGGATTAAAATGAAGCAGTACCTGGAGGGGGAAATAACAGGTAACTAGTTTGGAATTTCTAATAACTCCTGTAACCAAGGGTATCAAGGGTGTATTTCCCACTCCTCCTAAAATACTGAACAAAATCTTCCTTGGGGCTCCCAAACCAAAATAAAATTGGTAATTGGCTTTACAACTGCAGAAGACAAAATTCAGAAGTCTCAGATAAGACCTATTCAATATATAATATGAAAAATAATGTTAGTGATTTTGGTTAAATGTTGGAATTTTGATGAAATACTTGTCTGTATAATTTTTATTTGTAAGTGAGATTGGGGTGAGTGGTTTCTTCTTGGTGATAAAATTTTTGTAAGATGAGTTATTTAAGGTGTTTAGAAAAACTTGATGAGTGTTGATAAAGGTAAATTTATAATAGCGCACAATAGTTTTTAAAGGTTTTTTATTTTTTTGACAGTGGCTAATAATAAGATAAAATTCTATTTGTTAAATTTGAAGAGGTAAGATGCTGTGATATTTGGATTTTTAAAGGGGTAAGTTAAGTTTAAATCTTGATAAATCATGTTAATTTTACTTGATAAAATATTTTAATAGAGTAGTAACCCTAATCTTGGGTACTGGATAATTTTTATTTTTATTTTAATAATAATATGATTCCACTGAGCTTAGATAATGGGAAAGTAAATTTACTATAATATACTGGACTGCCTCCCAGGTGAGGGATGAATTATTCCTGTGCTTGCAATGTGCATGGGAGGGATTTTGAAATTTGGGGGGAGAGAGCCCCTCTATTTATACCTTTTGGTAGCCCAGGAAGCCCTCCATGGGAGCTTTCTTTCTCCACTTTAATTCTTCTTGATTCCATCATGTGACTTTGTTTTTGGTGAGGAATTTTCTTGCATGGTTCAGGTAATTTAAGGTTTGGTGATTATTTTTTCTCTGCACAGCCTCCATTCATCACATTATGGTCCTGTAGTGAACTAATTATGATGTGATATTCTTGGATTTTACTTTCATGCATGGGGTGATTTCATTTTGGCTGAGGATTTTTCTTGGGCACAGCCTTTTTTCTGTCACATAATATTCTGTTGGTGGGGAAGTATCAAATGATGACTGTTGAATTTAATTTTGCAAATGTCATATTTTGGGCTTGGTAGAAGTGGCTGTGTAATTTATGCAGGTGTCATGGTTTTTTTTCTTCCTTCTGACCTTTAAAATGAGGTCAGGTGATAACTTCTTGAACTTATGACTTTACTGTTGTGTATGAGATGATGTGATTTTTTTAGCTTGACAGCTTCTATGCATAGTCATGTGGTTGAGACTTAAATAGAAGTGTGTACTGCATGCGGCCTATTGTAACTACCTTTGGGTTTCATGAGGTGATGAGTGGTGTGAATAATTCTGATTCTGTTTTAAAGTTTCAAGTGGGGTTACTGTAGATATAAGATAAGGTACTCCTGTGGCTGTGTTGTAAATAACTTGCATGAATTCCATGGGGTTGGGCTTTTCATAATGTGACTTTGAATTAAAGGTGGCTGCGTAACTAGCGCATGTGTCATTTTCATGCTGCAGGAGTCCTGTGACTATAAGGGGGTGTAAAGCTGGGTGGGGTGTGTAATTTAAAGGGTGGTACCTTATTTGTTGTAACTTGTTTTCTATATGCAAATTGTGAGCCTTTGAGATATTACCACATACCCAATAAGGTCACAAGAAAGACTCAGAATAATTATACCTTTAAGATAATTATACTAAAATTACTTAGAATAATTATACATTAAAAATAATTACTTTAAAAATACAAAAATACCATAAATTGGTACAAAACTTGGTTTAACTTAAAAACCAATGAATCAAAATGTTAAATAAATTATACCATTGGATTCCCCATGGTAAAATAAACATATACCAATTTTATGGCATATCTGTAAATTCAATATTTAATGAATTATAAGGTATAATACCTTATAAAAACCATAAAACCTTATTTATTTAAAGAACTAATGAAACAACATGTGAGATAAGTTGTACCATTGGATTCCCCACGAAAGTCCACACATAAAACAATTAAGGAGCTAATTTCCAAAGTTAATACTTAAGGAATTAACCTGAATATATGCACTTTTTTGGTCAATGCATATATTCAAGGATCATAGCTAATATCTCTTAAACTATACAAGATAGAGTGATGAACCAAAAATAAAGTTACCACTTAATTACTGTAAGAACAGAGATATGAACTTTATTTTGCAAATTATAAACAAGGTTAAAACCTATGATGAAATATTGACAAAAATCAACAGAGCTGTTGACCACTTTGTTGTGAAAGTGGTCCAAACTTAAAAAAAAGTATACAGTTGGATTCTACTAGTTCATTCATGAAGAATGATGTAATTTGTATTATTAAATTCAGGGTATAACCCTCTAAAATCAAGGTTTGAAGTTTAAAATATTGAATTTTGACAGAAAAGATGAGTTACAAGAAAAATCATCAAAATTAGAGTTTTGATGATGTAATAGAAAGCTCTTGGCAGCATGATACGGTTATTTCAAGCTATTAGAATTCACTCTCTGAACTGCTGTAGCGTGTAAATCTTAAAAGTTATTAAGGATCAAAGTTTGAGCTTAATTTGAGCAGTTATGATCACTCACTGTAACCTTAATTTAAGTTTAACAGTCTTATGAGTGATAAAATTGGTGAATAATATTAGTTTATGATTAAAACTAATAAAATCAACAACATTTGGGGTTCTGTCAAGCCTCTGATGTCATCAACTTGAGAGTTATAGTGATAACTCTAAATAATGGTGTAATAATGATGTAATCATCTCCAAACCTTAAAATATTGATCAATTCCAGTGGATATGATCAGTACACGTCTACTAGAAGCCTGTTGAACTCTAGGAGGGAGGTATTTACTATAAATAGAGCTCTTTTTACTCTATTTTCCCCTCAGACACTTTAAAAACATTAAAACAATTAAATCAAAGGTAATTTCTTTATTCTTTATATATAAAACTATTATATTATTAAAGACTAAAGACCACCTTATTATAATCATCTATTTTGACGTGATTAAATCATTTGTTTAACTGTTTTTGTTAAAAATCTCTCTAAAACTCATTTCCACGTAAAAAATCAAGAATATTTGTAATTTCTCTATTTTTTTATTGTAAATACAATTTGTATAAGTTGTATTTACATTATTTGGCGTAAATATTTCAAAATTATTATATTAAGTGTTGAAAGTAGGTTATTTTCTCTTATTATAAAGATTTTCTCTATTATTACTCTTTTAATAATTCTTTAATCAATATAAATAGTATTTATATTAATTTATAACTTTAATATTAGTAATATTATTGTTATTAATTGTTTTTTATTAATAAAAAAAAATCTTTCACACCTTTATTATTTGTTGGTAACAATAATAAAGAGCTTTTAGATATATTAATTATTTTATATTAATGTATTTATTTATTATATTATATTATTATATTTATTTAATAATATAATTATTTTACGCCATAATAATAATAATTATTTATCATTATTATATTTTTAATCTTATTTATTCAATTCATAAGGACATTCAGAGTACAATAAGTAATAAATTGGTAAATTTTACTTATTGTTTCATAGTCAAACCTTACACAAATTTACTTTTACATATGAAGAATGAAATTGAATGATTCATTTAAACACATACAATTCCCTTTGGTGCCTGTGCCATGGTGTTATGAATACCTCCAGCTTCTTGCTGTAAAATTGACCTTTTGGTGTAAAATTTGAGTGTAAGTCTGCCTGTAGGCTGAATTTACTGCTTTTATGGGGTACTATGAGCTTGAGCCTGGTGAAAAGAATGGTATGGAATACCATATCCACCTCTCCATTTAATGCTGCCCCTGGCATTCTAGGTGATAGCTCCCTATTCTTTATCTGATTCTGTGGTTATCTCCAATACCTCTTCCTCATTTATTGATTCATCTTCTTCACTTTGTTCTCCTTCTCTGTCCTCTTTTTTGTCTATCAACTTTCCTCTTGGGCAAAGCTCCTTGACTTGAGAGGCTGCAAATATTCTTGCTAATTCTGTTCCATCCAGCTCCTCAAGTCCATATGGTCCATTTTTTATTTGCCTTATTGTTCTATAAGGTCAATTCCATTTGTTTTTGAAAAGTAGTCCCCAACTAGTTTCTATTGCTTTGTTATAAGCCAGGACCAAATCTCCTGGTTTGAGTGGTGATCTTAGTTGGTGTGCCATTCTTCTATCCAAATATTTACTTGAGTCCTCCCTTGATTTTTTGAGTTTTTCTGCTGCTTTCCTTCTCATCTCTTCTTTTCCTTCCAACTGTTTGGCTCTGGCTTCCAGTAATTTGGCAGTTGTGGATATTTTGTGCCATTCTACTGCTAAAATTGTTTTTGTTTCAATTTCAATTGGTAATACTGGTAGTTGTCCAAATTGGAGGTCAAATGGTGAGAAACCAGTTGTTCTTTTAGTGGAAGTTCTGTAAGCCAATTTAACTAGTGGTAGATATTTTTTCCATTTTCCTCCATTTTCCCCACACATCTTGACTAGTGCATCTTTGAGTGGTTTATTGACCCTTTCAACCATTCCTTGAGACTCTGGGTAATAGGGTGTAGTGACTCTGATCCTTGATCCTGCTTTTTTTACTGCATCTTGCAATTGTTTCCCAACCTCTGGGTCCCCATAAACAGCTACTTCTTTTGGTGAGCCATACCTGCATATCCATTCTGAGGTGAACCATTCTTAAACTGCTTTTGCTGTTAATTTGACTAGTCCAACTGTTTTTGACCATCCTGAAAAATCATCTCTGGCCACAGCCATGTACTTCCATCTTCCAGATTTGATATGGACTGCATCCATGCTTACCCTTTCAAAGAGTGTTGATGTTTCTGTAGATCTTCCTTGTACCCTTTGTGAGTTTTGACTTCTCTTTTGGCAGGCCAGGCAAGATTGAACACATTTCTTGACTGATTTCTTCATTCCTTCCCACCAAAATCTTGCTTTAATCCTTCCATAAGTTTCATTTTCCCCTCTGTGGCCCATGTCATAATGAAGTGACTTTAAAATGTAGCTTTAAACTTCTGGACTTGATATCACTAATTGAGGGTTTGGGTTATTTCTTCTTTTGAGTTGGCCATCTTCCAAGAAAAAGCTGGTTAACCTTCTTTTAATCCTTCAAAATTCTTCTTCCTTGCTTTATTCTGGTTTTTTCATTGTACTTAAGTACTCTTGCACCCTCTTCCAAAATCCTTCTTGTTTTTGGTAACTTTATTCCCAAAAAATTGAGTGAATTTACATTCTTAGCCCCAAATCCAGGGTGTGGCTTGATCCGATTTCCTTCTTCATCAAATTCTGGTGCATCTTAATAATCTTCTTCTGAGTTCTTTGGTCTTCTGGATCTCCCATCTGTCATAGTGAAAGTTTTCCCTGGTTTGTGTACCAAATAAAAGGAAAATAGCTGAATGAAAGCCACCAATCTTGTCATGGGGGCATTGGGTAAGCAAAGGGTGTTGATCATTTCAATTAAGGCCTTGGGATAAACATGTAATTCAAAATTTTGTCCCCAAAGTATTGTTTGAAGCTTCTTGAGAATTTTTGCAACTCCACAGAGCTCCAATTTGGGTTGTGAGTATTTTGATTCCAATTTTGAAAAAGTTATTGATTCATATAATAATGATCTTTCCTTTCCTTTTTTGTCTTTGTGAGTGAGTACTGCTCCTGCAGCAATGTAGCTTGAATCTACTGCTAGCTTAATTTTTCGTGCTCCTTTGTCATAATCCAATTTCTTGAGGGTTATTTATTCTCAAACTATTCTTCTGAGCTTATGAAAAGCTTCTTCAAATTTTTGATCCCAGTCCCAGTAAAAATATTCTCTGGTGAGCCTTCTGAGCAGTGATGCAACTTGTGATAAGTTTTCAATAAACATCCTTAAATAGGCACAACATCTGTCACAGGGGCTCTTGGACAGAAAAACAAGAGTGGCCTGGCACTCAGAAGTCAGGGAACTCACTTGGAAGACTCCAAAAGAATAAATAAAATAAAAATAAAGAATTGAATTTCTCTAAGAATAATGAAAATACAAAGATGAGATGCAATAAGAGAAATGAGACGCCAAATGGCCAAAGAGCCAACCAAGTAAGTCCTTAATCACTGTTTCAACCTGCCAAAATGAACAATGTTATTAGTAAGGATATGACCACCAAATATCCATTGACAGGTGAAGAAAGAAAAGAGAAAAGGTGATAAATTACTGACTTGATAATATCAGTATTCACTTAACAAAAATGATAAGATAAATAAAGATAAAATAAAATAAAAATATATCAATTAACTGGGGGAGAAACCCCCCAGAGTCAAAGGAGGCTGGTATATGTGAAAAGTTGAGAGCTTGACTCCTTCAGGCTGACAGCTGGTCTGTATTGAATCCTTGAAGCTGTATTAAAAGCTTGATTAAGTGTATACCTTGACAGATTGGGAAATGAACTGTGTTGAATGATTTTCCCATGATGTATGATTGAAATACAGGTGTTGATGAATCCAGAATGTAGTGAAATGAATGTGGTTGCCAAGTCGGATTGATGGAGCATTTACACTTGATAGCTTGTTTGGAACTGCCTCTTGAATACACCTTGGGAATTAATTGACAGTATTCCCTTGTAGGGAATACTTGACGTGAGAATAACCAATAAATTCCTGATGGTGTCATTGGTCTTTGAGAAATTACACCTGCACTTGAGCCTTGATGGGTCCTCTGGATGACATGACACTTTGTTGACTAATGAAATGTTGAATTACCCCTCTGATATTGACACCATTGAATTTCTGGTGAAAAAAGGTGCAGAATGGTGTATAACACCATTAATGACAATTTGAGTTTCTGGAGGGTGAAAGTGGCCAAAGGTCTTTGTGAGTGAAGTCAGGAGGATGAGAGTGAAAATTGGGTTTTGGGTGGCTTCACAGGTGACAAGTTGTTTCTGGGTGTATTGGCCAATTTTAGTTTTCTGGCCATAAACAGCTTATACAGCTTTAAAACTGTATTTGCACAAAGTGCGCAAAAATGTGCGAAATGTGAAGAAATGTGCAAAATGCGCAAAAGTGTGCAAAATGCACAAAACTGGCAATTAAGCACCAAAAGGACTGATATGGCCTTTTTGGACATATTTTCCATAATACATGGAAAAATGGCATATACATCTGAATACAGCAAAAATGCGCAAAATGTGCAAAACTGTATTTAAAGCTTAAAAAGCCGAATACAGGTTTTTGGGCTGTCTTTTCCCTGTTGACTGGAAAATACCAAAGAGTGCCCAAAAGCAGAGAAAGGCCAGGAAGGGCCTGATGATGGTGAAGGTGCCAGGTTGGCCCCAGGAGTGAAATGACCATAAAAGGCCAGAAAATATGAGAGGGCCAATTTAGCCAGTGATTATGGATATGGCCAAATTGCCATAAGATTGATATGGCACTGATATGCCATATGGAGTCCAGGAGGGTAATTTCCATGGCTGTGACAAAGTCCAAGAAATCCCCTTATTTACTTCTTGTTGAGAGGGGTTGGCCAATTTTGAATTTTGTTGATCTTTTTTTTTGAAATTGTTCTTCCTTTAAATGCTACAAAATTCCCTACTATGTCCAAAGCTGCAACACAGCATTCAAACTTTGATCCTGAGATAGTAAGTCCTGCTTCTTCAATCCTGAATAAAACTCTTTCTGCTCCTTGGGGTAGTCTTGTGAGTTGCATCCTTCCAAGGGGTGTTTCAAAAGTGGTAAGAGGTCTTTTAGTGACATCCAATTCTCTTTCATCATATCCCCCGATTATTTCTCCTAGTCCATAGCATGCTCTTCCTGAAAATGCATCTACATATTCTTCAATGTGAGGTGGTAAGCCAGCATCATTGATGGTGACTTTGTTGAATTCCTGAAGGTCATGGACAATTCTGAGTTTCCCATTTAATTTGGACACACAAAAGATTGGGCTTTTGTAGCTTGAGGTGAATTGTTCATAGAGTCCAGTCCTGATTCTTTCTCTGATTAATTCTGTAAAGTGAGGTAAAATTTATTTGGCAATGGGAGTTGGTGTTTTCTGCCAAGGCCCATGAGGTATTATTGGTATCTTGTAAGGTTTTCCATATGAGTGCTTGAGTAATCCTCTTTCTTCTTCACAGAAGGCTCTTGCTTTTTACCTTAAAGTAATAACATTTTTGAGTAAATTTATTTCTTCATTTGATAACCATCCTGGTGGGCCAAAATTAACTGCTTGCAGTCTTTCATGGGTGACCTTGAAGGTTTCTTGAAATAAAGGTGGGTTGGGTGATAAGGGTGTGTCATAAGGATCTCTTGACAAAGGTGGTCTTTCCAAAGGTGGGTTAAGGTCTTGAGGCATTGGCTCATTGACTGGTCTCACCTTCTTCAGGACTGATTTATATTTGGCTGCTAAAATTTGGTGAACCATCTTCAATTAGTTATTTTTTTCTTCTTTTTTTGATGATTTCTAGGAATTTTCTAGTGTCTGGAAATATTGAGGTCTTCACAATTCTTCTTTCTTCTTTCTTCCATAAAAATGTAGTTTAAGGTCATATAGGACCTACAACTAGGTGTGTAACCCCTGAATATTAGGTATACAAGTCCTGCAAGGACCTCCTGGTTCCTCCAGGGCTTATCTTGATTCTTGAGCTCCTTTGGGCTTGACTTTGGATTCCACTTGACTCTTGTTTTATTCTTCAATTTTCATGATTCCCATTTGGTGCAGGATTCTTCTGGTTGTTTGATTTATTGATAAGGAATTTTCTTGTCTTAATTGATGGCTTGGGACTCCACTTTCTTCATTTTGGCCAATTTGATAATGCTAAACACTTGTGAAACCCCTTGTTACTGTTACACAAAGGGAGCAGTTTACTGTCATGCTAAGGACAAAAATGGTCCTTCAGAACTTCTCCTGACTAGGACAATCCCCTCCATCTTCTTGGCTGTTATTTTTAAGTTACTCTGCCAAAGTCTACCGGGGAAGCAGTTTAGTGTCATGCTGAGGACCTCTTGAGTCTTCAAGATTCTTTAAAATCTCAAGGGCAATTTGATTTGAGTGTTTCACATCATCTTGTTAGTCAATCATGTTAAGTGAGTTCTGAGTCCATAATTAATAGAGTGAGTCATCCTTCAGTCCATAAATCCTGACCAGTGATTCTTGAATTAAAAATGAATTTCAATCCAGAATCAAAGAAATGGCCAAGGTCTTGTGTTATCCAAAGGTCAATCCATAAGGAACTTCGTCTTTTCTTCATAATTAATTTTCATCTTTTGGTGTCTGAATAATTTATCTTTCATATAATGTTTCCAAATTATCTTGATATTTCTTCAAAATAATTTACTTCCTTTGGTTCTTTTGTATTCCTAAAGTATCTGTCATAAAAAAATGAAAAATAAAAAAGATTTAATAACAAGATGATTTAAAATTGATTTTAATATTAATTGCTTGATTTTTTTTAATAATATTTTCTTTGAATAAGGTCCCCCCTCTCCATTTAAAAATCTTGAGCTGGTTTTCAAATTTTGAAGAGGATATGTTCTCATTCCCCCAAAACTTCCACTATAAGGGATAGTGTAAGAAATAAGTTTACCCACCCCTTATTTTTTTATAGTGATTTTGATAAGAATAAATAATAATACAGTAAAGTCACATATTGTTTTTAAATTGGACTGAATAGTATTTTCTTTTGTTTGATTTTAAGTAAAAAAAACCTAAAAACTTGATATAACTGAGTAAAGATCACACTTCAGAAGAGATAATCCTGAATCACAATAAAGATTATGAGACTGTTTGGTTAAAGGTGGTAATTTGTGCCAATCAGTAAAAATTGGTGCTGTTGAGAGTAGTTAAAATTAATATAACATAATTGGATGATCATTATTTGAGTCCTTTATGCACATAATGATCCTTATGATGCCACAACTCTTCCTTTTTGAAATTATCATTGTGACTCAGACTTTCTTTCAAGTCCATCCCCTTTATGGTTCAGCTTTTCTGTTTCCCATAAATGAATTTGAGTTGTTAAAATAATATAAACAGTGAAAAATTGAAAAACTGTACAATTTTAAAAAACTCTTGTTTGCTTTTTGGGGGGATCTTTAAATTCCATTTGGAATAAATAGCACATTGAGGTGTTATTAATATGTAAATTCCCCAAATTATGTCATAAACATATCAGTTTTTAATATGAATAACTCCTTCAGAGTTCAACTAATGCCCTATTGACACAAATAATTCTTATTTTCAAACAAGTTCCAATCACTTTCTTGTAATTTAAGAATCATTTCAAATAAATTGATAATTTTAACAAAATTACTTGATTTAGAGTTGTTTTTTTAATTAATATTATTGAGTTGAAAAATTAAGCCAATTTAATTGCTCTTGTTTTAATAGTAGGAAAATTGTAATAAATATAATAAATAAATAGAATATTCTTGAGCTCATGAATGGGATGTGACCCTAATTCTTAGGTAGCTTATAGTCTTGCCTAGGACGTATCCTTTGTTCAAAGTTCTGTCTGACTTCAATAATCCTTGTTCAATCTTTTCAATATTTGAAATGGTCAGTTTATGGTCTTGCCAAGGACCATTTCTTTCTTTCTTTTTTTTTCTGATCCTGTTGATAATTTGATTAGGAAGCTTACAGTGATTCCAAGGACCATTGGTTTTTTTTGATTATTGTTAATAAGTTGGGTGGGCAGTTTATGGTCCTCCCAAGGACCATATCTTGTGTCCAGGCACCTTATTGTTGCCTTTGGGGCTTCATGGCATGTGATTTATCTTCAAAGCCAAGTTGTATGATTAGTTCAAACAGTTTATAGTCTTATTGAGGACTCATTTTCACTTTAAAAGCACTTCTAAGCTTATAAAATCATGAAGGTGTTCTTCTTTAATATTGAATATCTGTATAAAAAATAATGTTACAATTGATAGAGGAATGAAGAATCAAATAATAAATAAAAGCAAGCAGTTTTAAGCCATGCTGAGGGCTTTTTTTCTTTAAATTTCTAGCCCTGTAGCAAGCAAAAATTACCAATAAAATCAGTTATGAAAGAGAAAAATAAAAAATGAGTAAAATAAAAGAATCCATCAGTTTAAAGTCTTGATGAGGGATTTTTTGTTTCTTATAATCACCATAGTCAAAGCTGAAAATATTGGTCAATAAAATCATAAAAAAACAAGATCAGTTATTATATCAAAGAATGAAGCCAAAGAGAAATAAGCACTTTTAATTCTTGCTGAGAACTTCAGTGGGCAGTTTATGGTCTTGCCAAGGACCACATCTTGTTTCCAGGCACCTTATTGTTGCCTTTGGAGTTTTATGGCATGTTATTTATCTTCAAAGCCAAGTTTTATAATTATCTTAAACAGTTTATAGTCTTATTGAGGACTCATTTTCACTTTGAAAGCACTTTTAAGCTTATAAAATCAGAGAAACTATTTTCTTGATGAACTCCTGTATTATTCACAATAAAATATTTCAGTATAATATATTATAAAATATAAGGAACAAGCCTAAAAAATAAAAATAAAAAATGGCAGTTTAAAGGCTTTCTTAGGGCTTTTTTTATTTGCAGCCCTTTAGCACATCAAAAATGAAATATGTAAGCTTTATTTAATATTAAGGAGAAAATAAAAAAAATTTCAGAAGTTTAATGTCTTGCTGAAGACATTTGTTTATTCTTAGCCCTGAAGAATAAAACAAATTGATAAACTAAATTACGTAAAAGAAATAAGAAAAACCCAGCAGTTTAAAGCCATGATGAGGGCTTCTTCTTTCTTTTTGCATATTGAAGACCTGTAGGATTTCAAGTAAGATATTTCAGTATGAGTCGATTGTTAAAATTCAAATTAAATGTAAACATTTTCAGTTTAATGTCTTGCTGAGGACATATTTTTTTTATATAGCCCTGTAGCATATCAAAAATGAAATGGGTAAGCTTCATTTACTATTAAGAATAAAATGAAAAAAGTCAAGCAGTTTAATGTCTTTCTGAGGCCATTTTTGTATATTGAAAACCTGTATAATTTAAAATTAAATAATTCAGTATGATTTAAAAATAAAATCCAATCAAATGAAAACATTTCAGCAGTTTAATGTCTTTCTGAGGACATATTATTGTTTTGTATGCGCTGTAGCATAAAAAATAAACAAATTATTAGTAGCTAGACAGAAATAAAATCTAATAAGTCAGATTTATCATTTATAAAAAAAACCACACAAGCAGTTTAAAGCCTTTCTGAGGGCTCTTATTATTTTTTTATTGTTTTCCTTTTTGAACTCCTGTAGAAATCAATAATCTGAATTTTCAAATTAATTTAGGTAAAAAGATAAAATACTGTTAAAATTAAGAAAATCATCAGTTTAAAGCCTTGATGAGGGCTTTTTGTTAACTTATTACCATTTCTCAAAACATAAATAAAAGAAAAAATTCAACAGTTTAAAGTCATGTTGAGGACTTATTTTCACTGTAAAAGAAATTTTAAGCTTATAAAATAAGACAGATATTTTCATGATGAACACCTGTAGCATTCAAAATCAAATATGTCAGTATAATATATTATCAAAGATGTAAAAATAATAAATAATCAGTAGATTTATAATAAATAATAGAAATAAAATTGAGCAGTTTAAAGCCTTTCCCAGGGCTTTTTTACTGCTTTACTGTGATCCTTGTTGAGAATTTTAGTGGGCATTTTCAGCCCTCTTGATTTTTTTTTGATTTGCTTTCTAAGACCTCTAGGGTGCTTTGGGTAGGCATTTTCCATCTCTAATTACCTTGAAAAGCACTTTATTGTGCTTCAAACAGCTTTGGGTGGGTTTTTTCTTCAACATGTGGGTTCTCTCAACCCCTAAATCTGTTAAATAGCTGGATTGGTTGGCCTGTATGGTGCTCTATAGACTCAAAAAAAGCTTCAGGTGGGGTTTGTTTATTGGTTTATTTGGCTCCATTACATTTTGGAGTTGACTGAGGAAGCTCTAGCTCATGGGTATTATGAACACCTTGCTTTTCTGGAAGATCTAATTGTTTGAGGTATAAGGTTCTCTAATACCTTTTTATGGTACTGACAATGGTGTCGCAAGCAGTCATTCTAGCCTATTTTCAACCGCCTGGGGCTCATGATTGCTTTGGAGACTGATGGAATGCCTCTGGGTGAGGTTTTCGTCACCTTATCAGTGTTCACGGGGCTTGTATGTGATCTTAACCGAATTCAGTGGTAATTGCAGCTGCAAAATACCACCTCCGAGCTAAATACGCCCTCCAAATCAGACTTCTCATACCTAGTACACTAGTGAGGGTGTTGGCGAGCAAAGTTTCATCAGTGATATTACCTTCGCCAAAGTAATCATGTATGTTGGCTTGTCATCGCAACTCTTTAGATGCAATAATCTTTTCTAAGCCCTTCCTGAACATTGAAAAGGTGTAGAGTGCAATCCCCATATTGACTGGTGTTTCCTGAATTAGACTCCTTCCCCAGGCTAACTCCATCATTGGGGTAAGCCCTGTCACTGTGTAGCTAATGAGCAAGCTCCCCCTGTTGTGACAGTATCGCTATTACCGAGTTAGTCATAGTACTTCTTTTTTGTTCATTCCATGAAGCAATTCCTGCAGGTCTCTGCTGCAAGCCACAAATTGCTCTATTTGAGTCCAATTGTCTGATTCCTTCTGTACAGCTTTCTGTTGAAAGTTTGACAAGACATTATAGGCTGTTCAATAGATCTCCAATTGACTGAATGGAACTGGATCAATTAGTTTGTTTTTAGGCAGACAAGGCAGTGCATTGTTCTGGTGGTTGCAACATGATAAGGTTTCCTTTTGGTTGAAGCTGTTGAAGCCTTCAATCCCGCTCCCTTTTGTTTTTAGTTGCTTTGCCTTGTATATCTGTCAGAGTAGTTGTTGGATTTGCTGCTATGGGCTGCATTTTTGTATATTTCTTGTGTTTTTAATAACTGTCATTGTGCAGCTTCCAGTGTTTCTGTCTTAAATACTGCATACATTAGGGCATCGGCATTCTTCTAGGATTGTATTAAGGAAATTAAATGAGTTCCTTTTGCTTGATGAGTTTATAATGCAAAATTGCCTCTTCTGGGTCTGATTTAGTGACCAAGTGGCACCACCTCCTCCAATTAATTGTGTGCAAGTAGTTATAGTTTTTCTTCTTGAAGATTCTTCATTTTTTACTATAATTACTTGTCTTGCAAGTTGGTGCAGTGTGCATTGTTGTCAGTATACTAGCCTGGTATTAAGGTGTGTACAGTGGTCATAAATTAAGAGAGCACATTAACTTCTTTGTGCTTGATGGTTTTCTGATGCAAGATTGAATTTTTGTCATCTTGCATGGAATTTATAGTTTGTTTGTCTTTACATATTACTTTAGTGCCCCTCATGTGCTCGTTAAATAAAAATGCTGTTGCAATTAAATTCAAGCTCTTATAGTTATCTAGGACTTGTGATAGAAGTCCAAAATGTGTTGTTAAAACAGATTTTGTGGATCTTAAGTGGGATTCCCAGTGTTTTGTCAATGACTAGAAATAGCCCTCCCTTATTTTGGCTTAGGAGTTATTCCCTGTTCTTCCCGTTCTTCTTCTCTCTTTTTTTAAGCTCAAGCCCTCCATTTCTTGCATTTGAACAATTAAAACTGATGTCAGCTCTGCCTGGAAGAAGTTTCAGATCAAAGTTAAGTTATCTTTTATTCTGTTGGTCCGTTAATCTAAGTGTGTAAGCTGAGCGTTGTTGGTCTTGGTGTTTGGGACTATATTTCATTCTTTTTGATTCTGATTTCAAGTCACCAAAAAGCATTAGTTAGCTATTTTTTCAGATTTTCATGCTGCATTTTCCTTCTTCTTGTTTTTTTGTTGAGAGAAATGTTGAGCTAATTTTAAGAAGATAGACAAGTAGTGTATTTTTTATTATTGAAATAATTTAGAGGAGAGTGAAAGATATCTGTATGACTTTTTTGTTTTGTTTTTTATTTTATGAGATTCAAGAAATTAGCTTATAGAAGTCTCAAGAATGTGGTTCTGTCAGCTGTATCTGTTGATTTGAAAGAAAAATAAATAAAATGATATTAAATTGAATAAGATCAAAAAATAACGCTGTAGTTAATATTTAAAATAATAAGCTTGAATTATAGTCTGTCTTAGTTCTTTATGATATTTCTATAGGTATATGGTATCTTTGAACATATCAAAATGATGATCTGTTAAGTAATAGTTATCTATTTATAAATATTTATCTGAAAAATATAAATTAATTTTTGAAGGTTTTGTCAATACTTTCACTATCACTTCCTGTTTTGTGAAAATGAACTAGTTGAAGTTAATTTAAGTTTTTCATACAGTTATCATTAATATGTATAATTTTAGTGGAGACTAATGATGTCTAATTTTTTTAAATTTATCTATTGTTTTTTTTGAATAGAAATAGAAATGAAATACAAAATGAGATAATAAATAGATGAATTAAATTTAATTATATAGATATCCTAATAATATGTAAGTATTTATTTTTCTCTAGCTATCATCTACTGATATGAACTGGGTTTAAACTGATTTTTTTTGTTTTTTTTGTTTTTTTATTTCAGAGTTAATTGTAATTATTGGATTATTCTATTTGATTTTGATTTTTATTTAGATTTTGAGAAAAAAATAATAATAAGTATATCTACAAAAAAATACCTTCATTATCAAGTAATCTATATATTAGATTTATTCCTTCAAAGCTTATATTAATTAAATTTTATTTTTAAATTTTTTATATTTAATGTTTCTTCTTGCTTTTTTAGTATGAAAGAAAATTGAAATTGTAAAGAGGAAAGATCACTAATGATCATATCAATGGAAATAGGATGGATGCGTAATCAGAGAATTGGGGACTTAGCCGGTGAGATTTATTTTAATCCATTTGACCAAGTATTTTCTTTACTAATTTATTCTTGATGAAATTTCCTCCCCTGTATTCTTCTTTTTTTAGACTTTTTAAAAGGTATTCTTTACAGAAGTAGTCTCAATCTTCTGTATTTAAGTTATTTGCACCAATTTTAAGAGGAAGGATTGCTTGTATAAGTGTTTCCTCCAAGTGAAAATTCCAGGTGGAATTATTAACAATATAACTTCTTGAGATCTTGCTTATTTTACTATTGTTAATTTCAAAATGCTGAAGGTTGAACCAGTCTTGGCATTCCCAGGTCCTCCAAAATAATTCTCTCCTGAGGTGTTCATCCATGATGAATATTTCATTCCAGTATTGGTTTCCATCAATTCCATCCCAGCTCCAGGAATTCATATTTTGTAAGTTTGAATCCAGGTAATTCTTTCCATGGATGAGATATGACCGTTTCTGATGGTGAGTTTTCTTTTTCAAAGATGTCCTCAAGCTCAATATATGGAAGGACTATGGTGGACATATCAGGACAGGGTTCTGGTTTCATTTTCAAGAACCAGTAAGGATTTTCCTTTAATTCTTGAGGATTATTTCAACTGGCACGAATTTCTTTTTTCTTCTATCCAGCGGATATTTGTGTCCAATGACCAGGGATTGTCTTCAAGTAATGGCCATGACTCCATTTTGTAGGATTTGGTGGGTTTGAAAGTGTCAAAAGGTAATAATATTTGAAAATTTTATCAGCTTTATTTATAAAAATAGTTTGAGAGTAGGTGTAATGGGTTTTGGATGATAATTTTGGGTAAGAATTTAGTTATTCCTCTTGGATAAGGGGCAGAAGGTCACTGCCTAGTGAGTTTTGGTTTTTTTTTGATATTGATGGAGTATCTTTTGAGTTCCAAAGGGTTTATTTATTGATATCTTCATCTTCTTTTGGTGACAAAAGAGATTCTTCATTGAGAATTTGGTCTTCTTTTATTAATTCTTCCTCATAGGATCCAAAAGTTGGTGAATTGGCCATGGTGGAAGTGATTGATATTTTGAATTTAAGTTTTTTTTAGGAAATACTTTTTTGATTAATTCCTTCTTTGTTAAGGCAGGAAGTCACTGCCTTATGGGAGAAAAATTGATAAAGGAAACTAATGATACATTTGATGAAGGATACTAATACATTTTTTGGAGAAAAAAATCTTGATTTTGTTGATTTTATTTAAAGTTGAGCTCCCCCAAGTGGGAAAGGTGAGTGTCTGTTGAGTAATCTTGCTAAAATAAGGTCTTTGAGAGCTTCCACAAAGGCATTTCTTTCTTCAATTTCTTGTTCTGATGGAAATTCTGACCACCATAAGTCTTCATCAATGAATATATATCCATCTCCAACCCATTTCAGTTTCCCTGTTTGATATGTTGATCCATTCAATCCAACGTACCATTGGGCCCAAAATTTGATTGAAATAGAGTTCACTTCTTGGTAAAATTCCCATTGATAATTTTTTATCCCAGAATTGATTTGAGTGGTTTCCTTTAATTCCCTTTTCATTTAATAGCTCTAGGAATTAAATTTTGTTCAAGTTTGCTCTTGGAAGTTGACATAAATATTTATCTTCACATAAACTTTCTTGAGCTTCATCCCCATAAATGTCTTCAAAGGTAATATAGGGCAAGTAAAGGTAGTTGTATTCATTTTCTATTTTTGATTCTTTTTTTTCATCTTCCTTGAGAAGTTGCTGGATGAATTCAGGGTCTTCCAGTTGCCATTCGTAAGGTTCTTCTTGGTTGTTCAATGGTCTTTCCAAGAAGTTTATATGGTATGTTTTTTTCAAATTTTTGTCTCTTTCTTCCATAATTTTGAAGTCTTTTTCCATTTCATTAATACTTTTTTCATCTGAAAGCTTATGATGCTTACCAAATCTGACTTTCTTCCTTTTGGGTTTAGTTTTGAAAGGATTTAAATTTATTTTATCATTTCCATCCACTAAAATCTGGAAGCTTTCTTCATTATTATCAATTGGCTTAAAAATTATTTTGGGTAATTCATCTTCAGATATCGAGTCTTCAAGTTGTCTTTTAAGGCTGTTTGGGCATTTGTTATTTTGTAAATCTTGACCAAATTTATCACTTTTTGGAGATATGGATAGCTCTTGGGTCTTCTGGGTCAACTGAATACTGGTATTGTCTCCTTTTGCATTTTGAAACTTCCTTTTTGGGTTATTTCTTACCAATTTTGCCATATTGCATAAATCCTATCCTATAGATGGACCAGTCTGCAATCCAAGTTCTTGAGGTTTGCATATTTGCATGCGTAATCTTCTTCCATCAGGTTCTTGATAACTCAAGATTTAACCTTGTTTGTGAGAAAATTCTAGCCTAATGTTATTGTCTACTAAAAAGGGTCTTCCAAGTACTGTATGGACAGATCCTTTTGCAATGAAAAAGTGTATTTGATTTTCTTCACCTGAAGCCAAGATGATTGGAGTAAATTCTGAAAGTGCCACCAATGAGGTATTATGGCCTCCAATTCCCCTAAGATTCATGTTTAGTTTTCTTGTTGTGAGTGAGGATTTGATTGCTATTTCTTCTGGAATAATTTTGAGTTCTGCTCCAGTGTCCAGTAATGCTCTGATAGGATATTCTTCCTTTCCAATGAAGATTTCCATGAATCCCAAAGGACAGGCATAATGAATCTTGGGATTTTGTATTTCTTTGAATCCAAATGTTAATAGTCTTCCCTTAAGATCCATTGAGTTGAGGTATTTAATTTCTTCCTTGTCCTTTTCTGATAATTCCTGTAATTTATGAACAAAATTGGGTGACATCCTCAAAATGTCTTCAATGGTAAGGTTGATCTTTTGTTTCATAATTTTCTTAATAATTTTGTCAATCTCCAATTTAGTTTCAAGTTTTTTCTTTTGAGGCTTGCTGACTTTCTTTTCTTCTTTGGAAATTTCTTCATCCTTATTTTTATTTGGAATACTTTCAATTTCCTCCTCAGGTTGATCTGGTCTGGGAATATTGGAATTTTGGAATTTGGTAGGAGTTATGACTCTTTCTTCTTCCTTTTCTTCTTCAATTTAAGTTCCTGAAATATATACTTTCTTCTTTGGCTCTTTATTTTGGGATTGTCTTTCCATTCTTTGTATGGTCTGCCTTAGTCCAATGTGAGATTCAAAGGGATCATTGGATGAGGAAATGGTAGGTGGTTTCCAATTTGACCAATTTTCAACATGTGCAATTGAGGTTGATTTATCCTCTTATTTCTTTTCAGTGGGCTTAACCTCTTCTTCTGGTTTTGATTTTACAGTAGGTTTTTCAATGAATTTCTTGGTGAGTTCTGCTTGTTCTTTTGCAAAAGCCCTGACTATGTTTTTGGCACTTTCATTTCCTTCCATAGGTACTCTCTGATAATTGGGAAAGAGGTAAGATGCTCCTTGAGTTCTGAAAATTCTTTTGTCCAAATCTTCAGCAAGGTGAGTTCATCTCGTTGCTGAATGGCCTTCTTCCTTGCAGTAAGCACATTTTAATGGTGGTCTTGGAGCCATTTTAGCTGGTATGTAAGGTTGGTAACTGGATTGAAATGGTGGTAAGGGATTTCTTGGCCTGTATGGCTGATTATTTTGAGGGAATCTTTGCTCTTGTTCATTTTTCCAATTCCTTCTTGGTGTATTAACTGCTTCTGAAAGGGTTTTGAGTTGATTGAAAACTTCTTTAACTGATTCTTTTCCCTCATTTCTTGGTTGAGGCTCTGCCTGTGGCGGATTTTTGATCTTTTGGGTGAGTTCTTTTACTTGTATTAACACTTCATCCAAGTTTTCATCCTCAAATCTTGTTTTCTTTCATGGTGGTTTTGGTTTGTAAAATTATTTTTGTTGAATCAGAACCTTGGCCTCCAAGTCCTGTTCAATGTATAATTTCAAGATCTCCAATCTGGGAATGATGTAACCTCCATCCAAGGCTTGAACCATAGCTCTGTCTTTAATTGTTTCTTTGTAAATTAATTCTTGAAGACTAGTGGAAAATCTGGCCAATATTTCCTGATTATGATTGATATCACCTTGGATATATTGGTGTCTTTTGAGGTAAGTGCTGATTGCTTCATATTCTCCAATGAATTTTCTGTATTGTGTCATGTTTCTTATTCCACCTTCTTGTTGAGTTTTTTTTAATAATTCAGTGATTGAGGATAATCTGTATCTTCTTTCAGGTGAGACTGTTCCCCATCTTCTTTTCATATCCCACCACGTCAAATCTCATGTCAATTGTCAGCGATTGACTTCACGTCAAGCAAAAAGCAGGCAAACGTTGAGCACATGTCACACTCTGGTCTTACACCAAATCCTGTGCCTTCAACTTAGATTCCTCACCACTGGATCCTCCCTCAACCATCCAAAAGTTGGTAAAAATGACACAAGGCCCGCCTGTTTTCACATGCACACATCAAAAAGGTCCTTCAGCCATTCTTGATGTAGAGACGGGGGGCTTGACTTCACCAGGTCATCCATGAAAGGACTCTGCTTCCGAGGGATTGTCATTTTGTGGATGACACTGGTAGAGCCCACTGCACAATACTGCGGGGGCGGGTGCATAAGGGGCAATTCCCCTTCCAACATGAGGATGGAGCAGTTGGAAATTTTGGATGCTGTGATAGGTGAGTGTGTGGGTCATTTGATCATTGAAATTGGCTTATTCACACTGTACCCAATGTCAAAATAGTAATTTCTTTGTGGCAATGTGAAATAATGGGCTTTGCTTGTCACAATGGCATGTCTCTGTCACCAAGTTTTGAGGAATTTATTTCACTAGCAAAATTGCTAATGAAGCTGAGAGATTTGAATTTTTGTAGACTAAATATCATTAAATAATGGTTTTATCATTACAAGCAGTCCACATGACATACCTTTGTTATCATACAATCCACAGTTACCTTCTATTTCTTCTTCACATATAATAAAGTGTCCATCATCAAAACCTAGAGCTTTATAAATATTGAGATGCATCCAATCTGGTAAGAAATTCACATCAATCTTCAAAGTTTTTAATATTAGAAAGTTATTGTTCAGTATGCAAGAGGGCTCAGAGACTTTAAAAATGCTATTAATAACACCAAAATGTCGTGGGTTTCCCCACAGAAAACATATCACACTGTTGCTGACATCTTTGGATTCACTTGAAAATATATTGCTCCCAATATTGATGCTTGAAACTAGAAAATACCAAGGTGAGACAATCCTTGAAGTGGGATTACTTGTGGATTGTATGGTAGTGTCTAAGCTGATCCATTCAACTATTTCCCTTGTGGAATGAAAATTCTGTAAGTACTCAACCAGGAAAACATAATTTTGTTGGTCATTGCGGTATGGTTTTTTATATTTTTGGTGATTGAACAGGGCAGGCAGCTGTGATTAGAAAAGTTGTTTTATCTCACAGGGGACAGATGGGGATTTCAGGAGAACAGAAAGGTTGGAACATTGACAGATATGTTGAATTAAGGGTTTATCTGAATCATATATTCAGAGCTTCAAGAAGTTAGTAGTATTCAGTTCATGTGCTTAATCAATGTGAATGTATTGATCTTATTAATTGATGTACATCTTTTGTTATTTGTTGGAATCTTTGCAAATACTCCAATCAAGAGCTCATAACCCCATGTGGCTGAGGCTTGTGCTGGGCCCCAACATTGGAAGAGTTTGGGAATATTATCAGCAAAATGATGATTTGGTTTACGTTTCTGTTTTGGGAACAGGTGTTGATTGGAGAGGTGGAATATTTTCCAATGTTCAGCAAATGCAGTCACATCATCAATTGAAACAGTCCAGCCTGTGGCAATGTTGATAGCACTAATCAAATGGAATGTATTCTTGGTTAGTTCATTTGCAATTTCTTCACATTGACCCAGCTTTCTTTGTGTGTTGGCAGATTTGTGTTCATCTAACAACATTCGTTGAATGAAAATTAAAAATGGAATATAGACCTTGTATAAGAGAGCCCATTCAGCGGCTTTCAAACTACCATGAGAGGGGGAACCCATTTTGCGGGGTACTCTTGTCCTTGACAAGGGAATTATGGTATCAGATATGATTTGTTGCAGATGCTCCAGAGCCTCACCCTTGATCTGGTGATCACTCAGTGCACTGATATCCAATTCAGAGGAGATTTCAGAAGTGGGGATGTAATCCACATCAAATGAAGGAATCTCTGCAGAACCACTAGATGGATTTTGCGTGTGAGGGGTGGGCATTGGGAGGTAGTTTTTTCAGGTGGAAGTAGTGGGGAGTGACTCATTTATTATTTTTTCTGTCTCTCTTCTCAGGGAGCGGACCTCTCTCAATGTGATTTTATCAAGATGGCTGTTGGAGGTCATGAAATATGAGTATGAGCTTTTTGTGTCATTGGATTTCCTGCAGGACTTGAAGTAAATTTTTGATTTGGACTCTGGAATGCACAATTTGAAAGTTGCATGATCCTTCAAAATTCCAAGTATTCAATTATCCATTATTTCAAGATTAACCATTCTGGTTGCATCCCAATAAGGAAGGTCTTCCAAAATTGAATATTGCACTCCATACTCAGAGAAAATTGCTTGTTGTTTTGGGTTTTCCCAAAGCCATTTTGCAATGGCTGATTTACGATTTTGGTATGAGCGCGTGTAGTTAAATTGAGGACCAATTTCTTCAATTTGAGCTTTTTTAATAGTGCAAAAATCACAAAAGCGGCTTCCTGAATGAGAAATAAATCAAGTAAGTTTGCGCATGGCAACCACATCCGCAATGGCCGTGAGGATAGCAAAATGGATAAAGGATCCTAAAGGACCTGTTGAGGTGGGTGAAAAATGGTAACCTTGCCATATCTTTTTGAGCTCCTTTATGAGTGGCATTAATAGGTAATTCAACTGAAGGGCAGTTGACTCCTTTGGACCAGGGATGATTCCTGCAACATAGACATTCTCTGGCTTCAATCTTTCACTTGGGGAGAGATTAAGACAAATAAGAATGATAGGTCCAATGCTGGCCAACTGGGTTGACTTTCCATGTGCATTAAACCAGTCCACATAAATGGAGAATGCCAATGCACCAGGAATGGTCATGAATATTTCTAGTTCCAGTGAAGCGTCTCCAGACCAATCCATCCCAGATGTCACATTTGGGGGAACCTTTGGGAGTTTGGGATTGTTGATGTTGATGCAGAATTTCTATAATTCCAGCCCGCTGGAGAAATCTGGCAAGCGAATTTTTGAATGGTTGATAACTGAAATGTTTTGTTGGTAGAAATGTTTGCTTCATTTTGGTTGTGTTTTGGGTGTGGGGCTCAAATGAATAGCTGAATTTGCCTAATGATTGTGTGCAAGGGGGATCATGATCATTTGGGTCAATATGGCATTGACAGTGGGTTTGGTCAGTTGTGACTGATTCAGTAAGGCCATTAAGAAAACAACATTGAGGACAAAATATATAGTTTTGAATCACTGGCTCCAATTGGATATGTTCAAATATGGTACTGAGATCTTGAGGTATATGGAATGCAGGAGTGGGGGACCACCTGAGCTTGAGATAATGGACTTGATGAGCAGGTTCAGGGAGGGGTTGAGAATGCATGAAGCCCTGCAGGGTATATTATACCTTAATGATAGAATGGCAGATATTATCATTCCAAGGTCTTGTGGGGGAAGGTTTTGACTGCCACTGTAGGGTTTCTGTGAAGTTGAATTGAGACCTGCTGGAGTGGAGAAAGTGCTTTGGGTCAATTGTGAATAATCAGCTGGGAATATTTGATCCAATAGAATTTGCGGGCACTCAGATCCTGATGCAGAAGTAGGGATTTTTGGAAGAGATTTGGGTGCAATGGTTGATTTGAGCTTTTTAATTTGCTGTTTATATTGGAAAGGTGTGAAGGCAACTCCCTGCCTATCACCCTCAGGGGAAGAGTGTGTTTGAGTTGAGCAGTGCTGACACATGCATATATGCATTGAGGAATAGTGGCAGGTTGTCATTGTTGCAGGAATTGTGAGTAAGGTTGGTTTGTGTATAAATATCTATGGTTGACATGAAAGTGTTTAGGAGTGTTATTAATTGGGAAAAAATTGAGTGATGATTCATGAAGGGGGAGATGATTTGAGCCAGCTGGGGATTTTATCCCATTTGTAATGGTGGCTGAGCTGCAGGGGATAAAGTATAACATGTCTCATCTGGTTGGCAGAATTGGTTAGGAGTTTAATTGGGTAAAATGCCATTCTGCTCAATGCTAATACATATTCTATTTTATTTACACATGGTGATACTGCGTTTTTGACCCTTGAGGGGCATTCCTTTAGGGATGTGTCAGCATTGAACTGAGGGGATTGACATTCAAACCATGTATGCTGTGGTATTCCATACCAATTATACCAGTCTCAAGCTTACCAAATAATTAAAAAAATAGAAATTCCAGAATAGCTCCACAAATGGAAAATAGGAATTAGGAAAGGGCTTGGCAAATAGAAATAAAATTGCAGGAATGGCTCCGCAAATGAAAATAAAATTGCAGGAATGGCTCTGCAAATGGAAATGAAATTGCAGGAATGGCTCCACAAATGGAAATAGGAATTAGGGAATGGCTCCAAAAATGGAAATAGGAATTAGGGAATAACACCGGAGGTGGAAATCAACTTTCAGAACTCTGGAACTAGGTAAATCAAATTGTAAAGAAGTCCTGGGGCATAATCAAGAAGATTAGAGTTTCAACCAGAAGAAATTCAATTACAATTGAAAATACCAATTTCCCCACCTTTTTCAAATATAAGGGCAGTGCTGTCAATAGAAAAACCTTTATTTTCCCCACTTCCAAGAAAAACCTCACCAGCTAAATTATCTCAAAGACATTACATAATTCTGATAAGAAACAGAAACATCAGCATAATTTTCTCACATGAATCTTATGACTAGAAGAAAGCTCAATTGTCAGGAGCTGTAGTTTCTCCACTTTATTTGCAAAAGGAAAATCTCACCAGCCAAATTATCTCAATTACATCACATGATTTTGATAAGAAAAAGTACCACCAGCATAATTCTCTCAGAACATACGTAACCAATAGAAACAAAAAATACTTTCCCCACCTTCAAGAAAACATCACTAGCCATATTAGCTCAATGACCTCACATGACTGAAAAAAGAAAAAAGGAAATCTCACCAGCTAAATTATCTCACTTACATCACATGATTTTGATACAAAAAAGCACCACCAGCATAATTCTCTCAGCAAACACATTGCTACAGCAAAATTACACGTCTCACCAGGTAAAACCTCTCAACTATAATTTTTCCAAGTACCCTGTTTTGAGAAGCTCTATGAAGGCCCAAAATCTATAAATAGAGGTCCTCTCTCCCTTATTTTTTCCCATCATAAAAGGGAACAAGTTCCCACTATCCAGGATCACCACCATTCCCTGAACTAGCAGGATATCTAGAATAGTAGTAGTTTTTTAGTAGTGAAAAGCTCATCAGCTTTGTATTAGTGAAGAATAGTAGTATAACCATAGTAAAAAGCTCAGTAGCTTATTATTGTTAAAGAAATAGTAGTATAATCGTAGTTAAATCTTAGTAGCCTTGCTCAAAATCTTAGTGTTATTAACAAAAAAGTAGTAGTGATATAAACTCAGTATTAAAGAAAATTCTAAAAGAATCAAATCCAGTAGTCTTATTATTAGTAGTCATATAAAAAAAATCATTATAATAAACATAAAACCATAAAAAAATATATATTCTTATCATTCTTATTAGTTTTATTAAAATAACAGAATACCAAAACATATATATATATTATTATCACTTTTATTAAGATAAAATTAAAACCTCTTAGTGTTTATTTTATCAGAAATTTTAGATCAGGGTTTTTACTGTAGTGTTATTGATAGGTCTGATTTAGAGACTGCTGATAAGTCTTCTCTATCTGTTAAAGCCACAAATCTGACTTTATTTTGTGATTCTCTATAGGCTGACTATTCAGTATTATTTAGAGGGGCATCCAATACACCTTAACACCCATGGTTATTGGACAATTCTGAAATTCAAAACAGACTTACTAATCATTTCCCCCTCAAGGTACTGCCTTATTTCATCCCACACCAAAAGGAATTCCCATATCTGGTGTCCCAACAGTGGCCAACTAGCTTCAACCATCAATAATCCATCAATTATCAAAGAAAAAACATTCAAATTTAGTCCATAAAAAAAGCCTTTTATCAATAAAAAATTTCAAGTGCCTATCAAGTCAATCTGGAATTATAAAAAACACAAAATTCTGAATAATTGTCACCATCAAGTTCTTCAACAAAATCATTTCACTATTATTATCCAAAAAGAGGAGAAACACCACCTGGAGAAGAAACACATATAGATTATAATATACCAGTTGGTACACCCAGAACCAAGAAGAAAGATCAAAAGATAGTTACGGATTATTTTCAGAAATTACTCAAGGAACTATTCCAAGCTAAAAAGAAAATTGAACAACAAAAAATTAACAAAGAATATATCAATAAGGATTCGGCATCATCATTAAAGATTCCACACAATTCCAATGAATCAAAAGAAGAAATTATAAATGAAGAGACCATGCAAGTACAAGAAGATATTTCTGATGTAGAAATACTTAAGCAAATAATTTTGGAAATGCAACAAGAAGTAATCGAACTCCTTAAAAAAAAGGGAAAAGGAAAGAGTCAAGTTTTACCGCAGAAAACAGCCCAATGGAAGTAAATACAAGCATGTGAAGAATTTTTAGACAAGAAGGGTCACCATCACCATTTTCAAGGCCCATGGCCTCATCAACTCCATTCACTTCACAGAGACCAAATACTCTACCAAAGTGGGTGAATATTCATGCACAGGCTTCAAGCCCATTAAAACAAGAAATCCCATGAAAAAATACACCCATTGTCAATCTCAGACCAAAGGATTATAATTTATGGTTTGATGGAAAGGAAGTGGAAAGATTTATTCAAAGAGTGGAAAATATAGCAGAAGTTGAAGGAGCAAGTGGAAGGGATATAGCAAGACAGATATCCTTTTGGACTAAATATCAAGAAATTAGCTACCATATTGAAGGAATGCCTGGATATGAAACTGGCAATTGGGAGCCATTAAAATTGGATATGAAGAGGAGATGGGAAACAGTGTCACCTGAAAGAAGATAAAAGATGTCCTCAATTACTCAGGTATTTACAAAGATTCAACAAGAAGGAGGAATTAGAAATATGACCCAATATAAAAAGTTCATTGTTGAATATGAATCCATTATTAATTATCTCAAAAGGTATCAATATATACAAGGAGATATCAATCACAATCAAGAAATTTTGGCAAGTCTTTCCTCAAGTGTTCAAGAATATATTTACAAAGAAATGATTAAAGATAAGGCCATAGTGCAAGCTTTGGATGGTGGCTATATCATTCCAAGATTGGAAATCTTGAAGTTGTATATTGAACAAGATCTAGAAGCCAAAGTCTTAATTCAACAGAAGGAATTTTCACAACCAAAGTCACAAGAGAAGAAAGCTGGGAAGAAGTCTTAAAGCAAATGAAAGATCTTACCAAAGCAATTAAAAATCCTCAGCCACAAGAAAATCAATCAAAGGATACTGGGAATGAATCAGCTCAAACACCTTTCTGAAGTAGTTGAATCTCGCAAGAAACCTCAACCAAGCAATAATCAAGATCAGAGAACTATACAAAACTCACAGCCATTCAGGCCAAGATATCCTTCACCACCAATATCTTGTGGTTATCAACCATATGTTCCAGCTCAAATGGCTCCAAGACAGCCATTGAAGTGTTATTACTGCCTAGAAGAAGGAAATTCTGCAATAAGATGTAATCATCTCACAGAAGACTTGGAGAAAAGAATTGTCTTAAAGCGTGGAGGAACATATCTTTTTCCAAATTTTGAAAGAGTACCCACAGAAGGCCCTAAATCTGCAAAAGATTTAGTTAGACATTTTGCCAAAGAGCAGGAAGATTTCACAAAGAAAATGATGGAACAATCAAATACACCCCCAAAGAAGCAAGAAATAGCAGTAATTGAGGAAAGCAAAGGTGAGAAGGCAACCACTATAGCTCAAATAGAAGAATGGGGAAACTGGAAACCTCCTCAAATATCACCAGAAAATGAAAATCTTCAAATAAATGCTGGACTTAGGAAGACAAGGCAAAGAGCTTCAAGACAGGAAAGTAAAAGCTAAACTCAGAAAGAGGATAAAAATGAAACACACAACCCCTTTAAAAAGAAGATACCAGGAGCCTATCATGAGGAAGATGAGGCAGAAGAAGAACTAAGAGTTCTAAATCCAACAAAATACAAGAAAACACAAGAAGGAAAGGAAGTAGATAATGACAATATTGAAATCATCTCCAGGGACAAGAAGAAGCAGGGACTAAGACAATAGTTGTGAAAGATGGAATTAAGAGACAAGGTAAAATCTACAGCCAATAACCCAAAGCTAATAATTGAACATGTGATGAAGAAAATACTTGAACAAAAGATAAATATTACTCATGAAGAAATATAATAAATTTCACCAACCTTTATTGATAAATTACAAAATTTAACTACCCAGGAAAAGGAGGTGATAAAATCAGTCATTACATCAAATATTCAAGAAAGACTAATTTCATTAAAGCTACAGGACTATGATACCCCAGGATTACATTATGCATGCTGACTTGGATTTATGGAAGTATTTATTGGAAGAGAAGAATATCCTACAATGGCTTTGGTGGATACTGGATCAGAAAGTAACATAATACCATAGGAAATTGCAATTAAAGCCTCACTTACAAGTAGGAAGCTCAATATGAATCTCAGAGGAATTGGTGGACATACAACATCTTTGGTTGGAATCTCAGAATTTACACCAATTACTATGATAACAGGAGAAGAAAAAGAAATTCATTTATTCCTAGAAAAAGGAGCTGTACACACCATAATTGGAAGACCATTTTTAGCAGATAATAATGTTAAATTGGAATTTTCACACAAGCAAGGGGAAAGATTTAGTTATCCAGAGCAAGATGGACGCTGATTATGTTTATCAATATGTAACCCTCAAGCCATGGGTTGGAAAATTTCTGCACCAAGAGGTATGGAGCTTTGTGCATCTTCAGGGATTGGAAAATGGTCAATAAATCAAGCAGAATAATCCAAAAGAAAAGAAACAGAGGAAACAGAACAAATATCTTTCAGAACTACCTGGATCCAATCTTACAAATGTTGATTTTGTGGAATTACTAACCACTCTTGGAATCAAAGGAAATTTACAGAATCCTTACTGAAAGAAGCCTTATGGATATTATCAAATGACAATAGAAGGACTGTATCACAAAATGTTATGGGCTCAAGAAGACTTGACTCTAGATGGTTTGGGACTCTTGGGAGGAACACTTTTCTGGTGTGATTTTTGGTACATGTTTATTCATGAATTCAAAGGTTCTGTTTCAAAATGGAAAGGAAATACACAAAGAAAACAATGCAACAAGATATTTGGAGAAATATTGAAGGACATGTGTCTTTCAGTAATTCACAACAGAAGGTTGAATATTTCTCAATAATAACTGAAGTAATCCAATTTCACTCACCAATTAAAAAAAACCACCATAAGTAATAGCAAAATCATAAAAGAAATAACCTAAAAAAGGAGAATTATTTTCATATCTGTATTAGTATCAGGGCAGTGCCTTCCTGCCTTATCAAAGAGGAATTAGTCTTTTATCTCAAAACTCAGAAAGGATCTAGACAGTCATGGATGCCAAGCTTACACATGAAAATAAATTGAAATGAAGAAGGATGGACAGACGTAAATTGCAAAATTGTAGGAAATATAGAAGAAGTCAATTACTGGGGAAAACCATTTGTTGAAGAAGGAGAGGGTTTATTTCAGCTATGGATTCCATACTTAGAATTTGAAGAATTGTTCAATTTTCCAGAACTGCATCAACAAATTCAAGAATCTAAAGATTGTCAAGAGCTTCCAGGATTATCTCTTTCAAGACTGGAATTTCTAGAATTACTTAAATATGATGGTATCAAGGAAAATTTAGGAAACATATATTGGGAAGAGGATACAATAGCAGATGTAGAATGGAGAAGAAATATATCTTTTGGGGATGTGGAAGCCTCAAGAGGACTGTTTCTAGATTTACTGGACATACCAGAAGGAAGAATCTTATGGAAGGGTGGAAATTATGTATTTGAAAAGGCCAATTGGGATGTTTTGTGGGAAGAGGTATTTATACCTGGAATTATTAGTCTCAAGACACATAATTATAATATCAATAAGATGATTGGAAATTGATTTGGGAAGTCTTATTTGTTGAAAAAATTAAAGAAGAAAAGGAAGATTCATATCAAGACTCAAGAAAAAGATCATAAAAATGATTCAGACAAATATTACAAAAAATTTAAAAAAAAAATCCACTCATGTTATGAATTTAAATTTCACATCATAATAAATAAAATAAAAAAAAATTCAGGCTATTTATCAGTATTAAAAACAATATTACAAATTTAGAAGTCTTCAAAAGTTATTTTTCAATGTACAAGTATCACAATTTAATTCAAAAATATGTATATAAAAACAGGGGTGGTTATCTGTTCTTACGCCACCTAAAATTAAAATAAAATAGGCACAAGTTTGGGGTAGTGTGGGCCTATTGATTTTTTTCTTAGAAAGAAAAACTATATCAGAATTAATTGTAAATAATATTTTCCATTTAAATTAATTATCAAGCGGATCTTACCATCTTCAAGCCAATATAAAACATAATATACACTTTTATTATCATTATTTGAAAGAAGGAAACTCACTCATCATCACTTACACCAGTATTGATATTATGGTTTTTTTGAATTCTTATATTACTTGAAAAAATAAAAAGTCAAACAGACTCATCATTTATACATTGAAAAAAAATCATATCATTTAATTCCAATCAAAAAATTTCATAGCAACTAATCTCAAACATAAAATTTAAAAAAAATAAAAAAATAGTTATAGCCTAGTCTATTCTTAAAAGAAACTTCATTATAATTACATTTACAGAAAGGGGACAGCTTCTTTATTCAACTAACATAGCTGAGGATCTTTGAAAGTTTCAGCCAAAAAAAAGGGGCGTCAAATTCTTATCAAAAAAAAAATCTGAATTAATAACTGGTAAATAAAATTGGAAAAAAAAACTGACATTTAACTTTTATCTATTTATAACAAATTGGTCTTTGTGGGCATAGAGAATATTTTTTCTTGAAGAATCTTTTATTTTGTTTTCTTTAGAGATTTAGGAGGAGATAGAGAGTAGCAGAAAGCCTTATTAGAAGTGGATGGAGCTAATTCAGGTTGATTGATAAAAGAAGTTAAGCCTGAGTCATCAATTTTGTCCAATATGGGTTCCTCCTTTACAATCCTTCCAGGAGAGGATGATGATTTGAACTCAGGATTCAACAAAAATGTAGGCTATGAAGGTAAAAATAATGGTGGAGAAGCTAATTTAACATCAGAACTAGTAGTAAAAGCAACAGGAAAGTTAAAAGGAGAGTCTGGTGGATTTAAACTATTTTCTCTGTTAAAATTAAATGTTTCAAGTGAATCTTGATCAAGATATTATAAAGAAGAATCAGATCCATTAAACATATGTAAAGTGGATGTAGAGAAGCTATCAACACTGTTCAACATAACAGACTCATCAATACTAGAAACTAATGAAGGACAAGACTGTTTTTCAAGACAAACAAATGGATCATCATCCTCTAAATATTTGAGAGCAGGAGAAGACTTTTGTTCAATAATTTCTACAGAAGATACATCATCATCTTGTGGAATCAAAGCAGGAGGGGATTGAAAATATGGACTTCACCAATCTTGAGGAGTTTCAAGAGGAGTAGTAGATTCAAGAGCAGGAGGTGAAGCAGGAAGTGGCGCTAGGGGAAAATTCTTTTCACTCCAATAATCAATCATGGTAGCAGCATTATTCTTAAAGAATGATGAAGATGAAGGATCCATTAGTAACTAACACTTAGGAATTAAAATTGAAACAGAAGGTTGGAAAAGATTTATGATAAAAATCATGGAGTGAACATACCTCTTAAATCTTAAAAATCAGCTTCAAGAATCAACTACCAAGATTAAGAAAAGGTATACCATTCAAGATCTGCATGTGCAAAACTCTGCAAAATGATGGCATCAAATTCAAGCCACGAATTTCCATATCAAAAGACAAACAAAAAAAATCATAATAATAAGTAATTACCATTACCAACGCAAATAATAAAGCCACAATTAGCAACACAGAACTCAGGATAAATGTATATCCTCATCAGAAAAGTCAAATTCCTACTTGAAAAAAGAAAAGAAGGCAAAATCAATGCAATGTTCTCAGTGGAATTATGCAGGAGAAACTTGATAACAAATACAACTGGCAGAAAGCTAAAAAATAAGAGAGAAGAAATACACAAAAAAAAACCATCCTCTGGATAATGACTTACAGCCCCAACACTTTGGGTTTAGTGAGTCTTTCACAGGCAAGCATCCATCTAGAAACTGGGTCTCTACTTCCAAAATCACAATCAAGGTTGAGCAGCCTCAATCACAACAACGTTTGAAACACCAGTTAGGTTTTTCAGAATTCAGGAACACAACAATACCAAGTTGCATCACCAAGCTTGCTCAAGGCTCAGAGTATGCTACCCAGCATGGTTACCCTATTCCCAAAACTGACAGGTCCAGAAGCAGAATTACTGCCAGCGGGGGGAAGTGAACCCATTTCAAATTTAATGAAAGTAGAAAGCCAGCCAGAATCACTAACAACTGCACCATTTGAAAATATAACATGACTTCTCAAATTGGGAACTGGTTGAACATTACTCATTAATTTAATCACTCCTCAAAAAAAAAAATAAAAAAAAACATTTTTCCAAAAATAAAAATAAAAATAAAAAATTTTCTCAACATAAAAAAAAAAAAAATATTTTTCAACATGAAAAAAAAAAAAAAAATTCTCAACATTAAAAAAAAAATAAAAAAAATTTAACGGAAATTTTTTTTTTCATAACATAAATAAAAATAAAAAAACAAATTTAACAATAGTAACAGAAAAATAAATAAAATAAGAAGTATTGATTAATATAAAGGATAAAAGAACAGATACAAAAAAAAATTAGTCCTTGTATGACTTTAAGCTACAGGGTAGCAACCTGAAGGCTGAAATTAGTCTTTGTATGACTTTATACTACAGGGGTAGCACACCAGAGGGCTGAGCTTGCAAGTAAACTCAAGGAAGAATTAAAACTAAAAAAAGGAGTGAAGATGTCAATAGAAGTAACAAAAGTGAACAACAGACTAATGAAGAATTCAAAGTTCAAATAACGAATAATATTTAAACAAAATAAAACCCTCAACATTGATCTGCTTTGTCCTCAGTAAGACAGTAAACTGCTCTCTTGTGTAATTCTGGACAAGGGTTTTCAAATGTCCTTGTACGGCTCTAAACTGCAGGATTTGGTATACCTAATATACTGGGTTTTATCCACCTAGAGGTAAAGTCCTTGTACGACTTAAAACTACAGCTCAAATTTAATTATGAACAAAAGTAAAAGTAAAAGAAGCTACTGAAGAGACTGTTTCATTTTCACCAAAAAAAGAATAAGAAAAATGGAAGCTCAATCCAATGCAGCAATTTATAAATCAGTACTCAAAAAGGTTAGACCATTCAATGAAGATATGCCTCAAGATCTGAATTATCAAGAGATCCATATGGAACACCTTTATCACCTAACCCACCTCTAGTTATTGAAACCTTGAAATTTACAGAAGAAATAATTTCAATGATAAATTTTGGACCATCTAGATGGTTATCAGAAGAAGAAACAAATTTATTAAAAAATTCTATAATACAAAGGGAAAAGGCTAAAGCATTTTGTGAAGAAGAAAGAGGCATACTTAAACATTCTTATGGAAAACCATATAAAATACCAGTTATATCACATGAACCATGGCAAAAGAAACCAATACCAATACCAAAATCAATTTTACCTCAATTTATTGAGCTAGTCAGAGAAAGAATACATACAGGACTCTATGAACAATCAACATCAAGCTATAACAGCCCAGTATTTTGTGTGGCAAAACCAAACGTGAAACTTAGAATAGCTCAGGATCTTCAAGACCTCATATATGAAGGTCTGTTCATCACTTGGTATCTCATGAGATTTCAGAGAGTGGTGCACAAAGAGGGCTTTCCCTCTGTAACATTTGTAAGTGTCACATGGTGGAATGTTATCTACAACTTGCCAGTATTAATTGGTCTTTCAACCGGTTTAATAGCCTTTTTGGCAAGAGTTCCCTTTGCTGAGGTCTGGCAGACAGCATGACCCCAATGAAGTCAGGAAAGCTGAACAAGAGCTGGACAATTTGAGGATGAAGGAAAGTGGTCATGTATCCTTGTACATTGCTGATTTCAGAAGCTTAATGTCAAGAATTGGATATTGGGGAGAAAGAGCTTATATCCATGTTTACAGAAGAGGATTGGCATCAAGACTATTAGACCAGTTGGCTTCTCACCCTGGAACGTTTGATACTCTTCAAGAACTTATGGATGTCACTCTAGAATTAGACACAAGGTATCATGAGAGGAAAAAAGAAAAGGGTGGAAATCAAGGGAAGAAGCCTCCTGTCACTGGATCCAATAAATCTAGGCCTCCTCAAAACGTATCTTCAAAGAGGCCTCACCAGAAGAAGAACAAGAAGGGCAAGCAGTTTCAATCTTCAAAGGACAAGCCCCATGCTGCTCTCGTCAATAAGGACAATAAGTTAATCGGTTCTGAAAAGGAGAGGAGGATTAAAGAGGGGTTGTGTACTTATTGTGGTGGAAAGCACCCAATTGAAAAATGCTTCAAGAGACCTCAGAACAAGCCTGGGTCATCATCAAGAGGCTTCCCTAGCAAGCAGGGAAAAGCCTGAGTGGGGATCATGATGTGTTCAGTGCTTCTCACTTATTTCCTTCAAGAGCACAATTGTGCACTCTGAAGACTAGTGTCAGGAAATCTTTAAAGTTTCTTATTTTCTCTTCTGTCTCTTATATTTTTTATAGTATTCTCATTGATTCTGGTGCTAAAAACTCTTTTATTGCAAAGAATTTTGTTCTCAAGTAGTCATTGACTCTGTCAGAGCTCCCAGAAGAGATTCCTCTTTTCATTCTGGATTATAATGAATCCCCTGCCTTTTTAATCACTCATTAAGCCCATTGGGTAGTTGACTTGCCTTCCTTCCCAAGCTTTTAAAAGGACTTCTTTATCATAGATTCACCCAAGGGAGAAGACCTGATATTGGGCTATGATTTCCTTTACCATTTTACTCTCATTATTGATTGGAAAAATGGATTGATCACCTATGATTCTAGTCATAAGGATTCTAGTAGTATTATTCCTTCTACTAGTAATGACTTTGCCATGGGTGTCAACAGTGATTCTCTGGTTGGTGAACTTAAGACACCTTCCCTTCCTTCTTCTGTCCATATACCTTCCATCAGTCCCTCTCAGTCATTACTTCCATTAAGAGATGAAGTCTTCAAAGAGATAAAAGATGTTGGAGAAGATGTTGCTATATCTTCACTTCATCTCTTTCAAGGGGATATGGACGTTCCTCCCTTATCCTTTCATGCCTCCCTGGAGGAGCAGTGGGATGAGGAGGAAGAGCCAAAATAAATTGAAGCTGTGTTGAAGGTAGTCCCTCCAGTCTATCACCAATATTTGGATGTATTCTCCAAGGTGAAAGCAGAGAAACTTCCTCCACACCGCCCCTGTGATCATCCTAACGGATTGGAGGGTCTTCTACCTCCAATTGGTGTTATCTACTCATTATCAAATAAAGAGTCAGAAACACTACAGGCCTACATTTCAGATAATGTAGAGAAAGGTTTCATAAGGCCAAGCTCCTCTTCAACAGGAGCACCTGTCCTTTTTGTTAAGAAAAAGGGTGGAGGTCTTCGTTTGTGTGTTGACTACTGCAAACTCAATGCTGTCACCAGGAATAACAGATACCCTGTTCCTCCTATGAACCAGCTTCTTATCATATGCAATGGTTCCACTATCTTCTCCAAGATAGACTTGCATGGTGCATATAACCTTCTGACAACCAAAGAGGGGGATGAGCACTTAACGGCCTTTAGAACCAAATATGGTAGTTATGAGTATTTGGTCTGACCAATGCTCCTGCTTCTTTCCAGAATCTAGTAAAGGATATATTTGCAGATTTCTTGGATGTGTTTGTTGTGGTTTATCTAGATGATATTATGGTCTTTTCCAGTTCTGAGAAGGAACATGTCAAGCTTGTGGCCTCTGTCCTCCAAAGACTGAGGGACAATAATTTGTTTTCCAAAGCCTCCAAGTGTGTATTCCATGCCTCAAGTGTGGAATACTTGGGCTATGTTGTTTCAAGTGATGGCCTCAAGATGGATTCTTCAAATGTTCAGCAAATCCTCAATTGGCCTCAGCCCAAAAACATCAAGGCTCTTCAATCTTTTCTTGGCTTTGCCAATTTTTATCATTGTTTCATAAAAAATTATTCTAAAAAAATCACTTCTCTCACTTCCCTTCTCAAAAAATATTCTCCCTTTATCTTCAATGAGGAAGCTCTTAGCCAGTTTCAATTACTCAAAGAAGCTTTCACTACTGCTCCTATCTTATCTCATTTCAATCCTTCTCTACCTACTATTGTAGAGACTGATGCTTCTTATTATGCCTTGGGTGCTGTACTGAGCCAGGTTAATGACTCAGGAAAGCATCCCATCGCATTTGATAGTTGCAAGCTTCTCCCAGCTGAGCTGAACTATGAAATTCATGACAAGGAACTCCTTGGCATAGTTTGGGCTCTCAAGCGCTGGAGAGCATTTCTTCTCTCTCTTTCCAATTCTTTTGAGGTCTTGACAGACCACTCTTCCTTGCAGTATTTTATGTCTTCCAAAGTTCTTACTCATTGTCAGGCCCATTGGGCTGAGTTTCTTTCTGAATTTCATTTCACTTTCACTTACTGCCCAGGAAGGCTGGCCACTTTACCAGATGCCTTGTAGCTTAGGGACAACATGTACCCAGAGAGGGGGGTGGACTTCATCAGCAAGAATCCTCAAAATTTTCATCAAATAATAAAGCAAGATGGACTTCAAGAGTCAAGATTCTTCTCAATCAAAGTGGAAATATTTTCAGATTTAGTTGACAAGATTCACAAAGAAGTATGGCAAGACAAAGACTATAAAGAAATACTCAAGCAACTGGCAAGAGGTGAATCAGTCCCAGATTATTCTCTTGAGCCTCAAGCCAAGCTGTTATGATTCAAAGATAGAGTGGTAATCCCAAGCAATGAAGAACTTCAACTCAATATTCTTCAAAAGCATCATGACTCACCATTGGCTGGCCACCCTGGCCAGGAGAAGACCCTCAAGCTCATCAAGAGGGATTTTTATTGGGCTGGCATGAATCAATTCATCAAGGACTATGTGTCCTCATGTCAGCAATGTTCAAGAAACAAGAACATTCATCACAAGAAGTTTGGACTACTCAAGCCTCTTCAAATTCCATCTGGTCCTTGGAATTCCTTATCAATGGACTTTATCACTCAATTGCCCTTGTCAAACAGCTTTGACTCAATCCTAGTAGTTGTGGACAGGCTTTCAAAAATGGCAATCTTCATTACAAATTATGGAACAATCGCTGCTCTGGACTTACCTCAAATCTTCATTAGTCATGTATTTTCCAAGCATGGCCTCCCAGTCAGTATTATTAGTGATAGAGGATCTTTATTTGTTTCATCATTTTGGACTCAATTATGTCAGCAGCTCAATATATCAAGAGATTTTTCAGCTTCTTTTCATCCTGAAACAGATGAACAGACAGAGAGGGTAAATCAGAGTCTAGAACAGTATCTTTGGATGTATGTCAGCTATCGTCAAGATGACTGGTACACCTGGCTCCCTCTGGCTGAATTTGCCTATAATAATGCAGAACATTCATCAACAAAGCAATCACCTTTTTCACCATTTATATAAGAAATCCCAGCTTTGACTCAATCCATATATCTCAAGATTCACCTGCTGGAAAGTTATCAAAAAAACACCAATCAGTACAGCAAGTTGTCAAAGAAGAATTAGAGTCAGCAATAGGGAGATTCAAGAATTATGCAGATAGAAATAGAGCAATTCCACCTGATTTCCAACCTGGGGACAAAGTATGGCTAGCTTCCAAGAACATCAAGACAACAAGACCCACCAAGAAATTATCAGAAAGATGGCTGGGACCTTTTGAAGTTCTGAAGAAGATTGGCAGCCATGCATATTACCTCAAGTTGCGTCAGTAATGGAAGTCAGTTCACCCTGTATTCCATGTGTCCTTATTGGAACCAGTGAAGCATTCAACTATCCCAAATAGTCAACAATTTCCACCACCACCAGTCTTAGTGGAGTAGCAAGAAGAATGGGAAGTGGCTCAGGTTCTGGACTCAAAACTCAAGAGAGGTAATTTATGGTATCTTGTAGAGTTGAAAGGATTCAGTGAAGACCCAGAAAGAACCACTTGGGAACCATCTTCCAACCTTACCAACTCACCAGACCTTGTCAAGGATTTCCATTTGTTGTATCCAGACAAGCCTGGCCCAAATACCTCAAGAGTTTGATTTTATGGTGCTTGGCGGGGAGAAGAAGTTATGAAAGTAAGTTCCTCTCCTGGTATGCACCTTTAAGGGGGTATTCTACCCATATGTTGTTGTAAGCATCACCTTGGCTACTTTGTGAGCACTTTTTCATTCTTTGGACAGGTTCAGGAAGCATGCAACATCAATACCCTCCATTTGGACCTTATCAAGATATGGCCAAATGTTTCTTTCTTTCTTTTTATTTTCTTTTTTTTTTATCATTATGTCAATTTAGGCCAATCATCATTATCCAAGACTTTCATTACTTCAAGTCATTTATGGCAATTTATTTCAGTTTTATGGTGCTTGGTGGGGAGTGGGAGTTATGTAAGTAAATTCCATCTCCTGGTATGCATCCCTGAGGGTTCTACTTCTTGTAAAACATTACCTTGGCCACTCTGTGAGCATCAAATGCTTGGTTTTCATTTTTTAGACAATTCTTGTCCAAAAATCAAGCAACTCACTAAAAGAAGGACAAACCATCAGGAATTTCTTTTATCTCTTTTTCTCTCTTTTTCTTTCTTTTCTTTACTTGTATAATTTGTTTTCTTTTTCTTTCTTTAAAGCAGCAGCATCCATTCCCAAATCATGTATTGGGAGGTTCCATTATTTTTTCATTTTTTAATATTTATAAGAGTGGGGATAGAAGTCAAACCAAACACAAACAAGGATAAGGAAACTAGTTATCTCTACCTAAATCATCAAAGGTTCTCTGAAAATAATTTATCAATTCATCTTCATACCAGGAAAGGTTTGCAGCCATTTTTTCTGAAGCAGTACCCGGAATAGTCCTGTCATTTGCATACATGATCACCTCCCTGATATTTCTATCAACCCTCCTGAATGATTGGCCACAGCTTCTTGGTTTTCACTCGCTGCATTGTGATCTTCTCTGGTAACTCGAATAGGCCAGCAATCTCTTCTTTGAAAAACTTGAGCGGCAGTAAACGGCAAAGGAGACAATCCTTCTCTTCTTCTGCTGGAACTGGCCCCAGGTTAGAGTTGTTGGGAGTTAGTTATGGGTGAGTTCCTGGGTTTCTGGCTTGGTGATGGTCTTACTGCTGGATTAAAGGCAGGCCTGGCATGAGAAGTACTTGGTGAAGAAGGTGGAATGGTATTAGGAATGGAAGCAAGCACTGGTTGGAAGGTTCAGGGAGTACTGGGAATCACTTGGCTTTGGAATCTGTTGGCAAGACACTGGGCAGAGGAATTGCTGCATGAATGGCCAACTGAATGAGGAACAACTACAACTTCTTCACCATCCAATTCATCACTACCTTCAGCATCTGGATCAGTTGTGGAATCATAAATCCTTCTTATTCTTTTCACTACCCTTTCAGTGTTGATCCTGAAGATTGGGACTTCTGAACTGGAATATTTCGGCCTACCACCAACTGAAATTGGCCCCCCAACACTAGTCCACCTTGCCACATCCCTCTGCCTGGAACCAGTCACTACATCAAAATATCAGTACCACTTCAATCAAGATATGCAGATCACTCACAGTGAGAAAATCCTGAAGTTCCATCAGGAGTAGGTGCCTCAGAGACTGGGAACTCTTGCTCAAAAGGCCCATCTTTTCTACTCTATAAATACCTCCTGACGTTAGAAGACGACACCCTGGTACAACAACATGGTTTCTTCCCAATGAAGCAATAATTGCACATTGAAGATCGGGGATTTCAGTGTTGAAAACAATCCTTACCCTTGGCCAAACATTCAGTACAGGCAGGATCAAGAATTTCAACTGCGCTGTATTCATCATAGGTTTGGGAGGGATCAAAGTGACCAGAAGAAGCCATGGAGGGTGAAGATAATTGACTGAAGACTCCAGAACCACAAAGAACAGATGGTGGCGGTGCAGAAGGAGAATATTCAGTGAGTTCAGTCAGTTTGGAACACATAACTGAAGAATATGCAAGCAGAAGATTCAAGACGTCAGAATCAGTCCACTTTAAATCAAAAGAAATTGACCTCAAGGAAATGGGGGCCATAACTCATTTATGCCCCCCCTCAAAGCCTCTAAGGTAAAGATTCATACCCCTTTGGGGCTGAATGCATCACCCAGGGCCTCCCCTGCAACTTTGGGGAGGCCAGGATCTTGATGGTCCTGGACCCCCTCAATGGGTCCAGGCCATGTAGGTGAGCTTTTTGAACCATGGGCCGGTCCCATGTCACCCCTGGGTCCCCAGCAAAATTGGGGCCAGGGGGCCGCCAATATCCCCCAAGGACTGCAGACCATGGCATACAGCCCACGGACCATAGGACCCCAGAAGACAAAAATGGCAAAAATGGCCATATATCATAAAATCACCAAAAACCATCAAGAACCCAAAAAAGGCCCAAAGGCCATAAAATCAAGAGTTATCAAGATCCACCATAGAAAGGGCCAAAGCCAAAAAAAATCATTATAGAAGGCTGATTGGGACAATTCCAAGGCCCATGGGGACAAGACCCCTTGAAGGCATTATTCACGATTTTCTTTTGATTGGGCCTTTCCAAATTAGTACACTTCATAGACTCATTGGGCATCATTTTTTGAGCACAAGGGCTCAGTGGCCATCATTTTGGGATACAACCCAAGGACAAAGAGTTATTGAATCAGAAGACAAGAAGCATAATCCGAAAGTGGAATACTTACTCAAATTTGAAAGAAGGGGGGAATCAATTTAATTTGACAGAGAAGAATTGAAGAAGGATCCTCAGGATAATGGACAAGAGGAAATGAAAATTAAAAAGAAAATTTTCGAAAAAAATGTGGGGATATTGAGATGCCACTCAACAGTGGCAGGGTATTATGGTGTTCAGGAGCCCACCAGTTTCAAGAGGGGGATACTGTAACAACCACTCACCAGGGGTAAGGGTATTCATTAATAAACCCACTCAAACACCTCAAATAAGCAGATCCACTATCTGCATCAGCATTAAGTTTCAGAAATCTTCCTTGCTGAAACATGCATACAGCTTGGTACTTCAAAGCAGCCTGTCAACATCTGTACAGGTTGGATTCACCCAATACAGTTTCAATACACCAGCATGAAACTGTATGATCACTCAAATCCACCACACCTCTTGTAAAGTACCTGTATTGGCCAGACTCAATTCAATCATTCAATCCTCTCATGAAAATTCTTCCTCTGGATCAGGGCTGGTGATTCTCACATATACCAGCCCCTCTTTCTCCCCCCTGGGGACCTTTCCCCAGTTAATTAATTTGGTTTATTTATTATTTAATGAATATTCTTATCCTTATTTTGGGTACTATATTTATGTAATATTAAGTTAGTCTTTGCCTTTTCTCTCTTCGCCTGTACAGTATGAGTTCCATATCCTTATTAACCCTTTTCTTTTCATTCTGACAGGTTGAAACAGTGGACTTGGACTTGTTTGTGGTTGGCTCTTCTATTCTTTACTCTTATTTCTTTTGTTGCTGCTTTCTTATATTCTCTATTTTAGTAATTCATCTCTTTGCACTCTTAAGTGTATTTTCTGTCTTACCATATCCTGAGCCCTCCATAAGTGAGTCCCAGGCCCTCTTCACTTTGAAGAGCCCCAGTGCTGTCTGCCAGACCTCAGCAAAGGGAACTCTTGCCGAAAAGGCTATTAAGCCAGTTGAAAGACTGATTAATACTGGCAATTTGTGGATCACATTCCACCATGTGACAGTAAGTGACAAAGCTTTTGAGAGCTGGAGGGTTTTGTAGAGGGCTCAAGAGGTGTTCTTGAATAGCAATTACTCCACATTGGGTGTGACTAGCCAGTTGCTCCGGCCAGGGCCTCTTTGTTCCCAGTCCATTCAGATTACAGGTGAGGAAGGAGGAAAAAAGGACTGCTGAAGCCTCAAATAGGGAGGGCTTTATTATTTCTCTACCTTGGTATGGCTTCCATTTGTATAGTCAATAGTTGGGGAGCATATATTTCCCTACAAGCTCATTTTCAGGATGCTTAAGCTGGCCCAGTGTGTCTCAAAAGATTTCTCCCACTGAAATCTAGTTTGAGAGTCTTTTGTAACCCAAAGATCAAAGCATTTTTGATGGTTGGGCTGGGTGACAGACTTTATTTTGACAATACCCTCATAAATTCCTGCAAAAAAATCAAGGTATTTTCTTAAAGCAGAGTACATCTGGACAGCTTTTTTGGATCTATTGTTGGTCAAGATCATCCTGGAATGTGTAGAAAGTGGGATCCCACTTTTGGCCTTATGAACAGACACTGGGAGCTGTGGGGAGCTCAAGCCCAGAGAAAGCTTTGGGGGAGTGGTAAGGTATTGGTATTTTTGATAAAGACCTCTACTTCCCAATCAATCACAGGGTCTATCTATCCCCTGGTTTCTCAGGCTAGCAGGTCTTCCCAGACTTCACTTTTCCAATCCTTTCTGGGGCACAGGAAAGGGCCAGCATAGCCAAGCAGCGCTGTCTCCGCCCTCAGAAGAGGGGTAAATTTTTATAGGACTGTCATGTTCTTATGTTGCATACCTCATAAGCTTTCATAAAAACCAACCTTACCCAACTACATCCTTCAAGTCACTCAGTGGTCCAAAGCAGGCCACTTCCTGCCTCTCCAGATTTCTTCCAACCCCCTAACATGGTCCATTACTGGTACATTCAGGGGCTCAGGTTAGCCTTTGTCCCATATCTCATCACTCACTACAGTCTTTTTTGGGGAGTGCCCTTGATTATTGTAGTATGTAGACCCTCATGAGATAAAGTCAGGCTATTTAAATGTTGTTGGAAACCTAGGTTAGGGTAGAGCTAGTTTTGACCTCAGCTAGATGTGTTAATTATTTTTTTGCACAAACAGGCTTGTGAGGGATGTACCTCTACCAAAGGCATTAAGGTAGCTAGCATCAACAACCTGGGCACTGATAGGGTGTTGTAAAGGATGGGTAAGCCCTGTTAAGTGCAATGTCATTTAGGAGCACTCATAGCTAGAGATATATAGTTGGGGGCCAGGATTGTATGTGGCCAAGAGGGACATAGCCACCCAATCCTATTGAGCCACTTAAAGTGGTATGTATCAATATACACCAGGGAACATTTTGCATCAATTGCCTGTGATTGATTTCACGTCCCCCCACTGTCAGTATAAAATCTTGCTTAAGTCGCATTAGTGTCACATTATAGTCGCTGTATTTAGTGGCTCACATCACTTCTTTGTCAAGAAAACATCAATTGTCACATGTGTCACATGAGTATTTCACTCAAAGCCCAAACCCATATCAACACCATTTGCAAGGTTTGGGTAATTACACCTCATGATGCAAGCCAGTGTCACAGGGGCTCTTCGAAGTGAAGAGGGCCTGGCACTCAGTAAACTGGGACTCACTTATTGAGGGCTCAAAGATATGGTAAGAAAGGATACACTTAAGAGTGTTAAAGACGAATTACTAAAAGAATGAATATAAAAAATCAGCAACAAAAGAACAAGAATAAAATAATAGAAGAGCCAACCACAAACAAGGCCAAGTCCACTGTTTCAACCTGTCAGAATGAAAGGAGAAGGGTTAATAAGGATATGGCCACCCAGCTTATACTGTACAGGGGAAGAGAGAAATGCATTGACTAACTTAATATTAGATAAATATAATACCCAAAATAAGGATAATAATATTCATGAAATAATAAATAAACTAAAATAATTAACAGGGGAAAAGTCCCCATGGGGAAGAAAGAGGGGCTGGTCTAAGTGAGAATCACCAGCCCTGATCCAGAGGAAGAATTTTCATGAGAGGATTGTATTATTGAATTGAGTCTGGAAAATACAGGTCCTGTACAGCTGTACAGAACCTGTACAAGAGGTGTGGTGTATTTGAGTGATCATAAAGTTTCATGCTGGTGTATTGAAACCGTATTGGGTGAATCCAACCTGTACAGGTATTGACAGGCTGTATTGATGTACCAAGCTGTATGCATGTTTCAGAATGAAGATTGCTGAAACTGAATGCTGATTGCAAATGCTGGATCTGCTGATTTGAGGTGTTTAAGTGGGTGTATGAATGGATACCCTTACCCCTGGTGAGTGGTTGTTACAGTATCCCCCTCTTGAAACTGGTGGGCTCCTGAACACCATAATACCCTGCCACTGTTGAGTGGCATCTCAATATCCCCACATTTTTTTCAAAAAATTTCCTTTTAAATTTCTTTTCCTCTTGACCATTATCCTGAAAATCCTTCTTCAACTCTTCTCTGTAAAATTCAATTTTTCCCCCCTTCTTTCAAGTTTTGAGTAAGTAGTCCACTTCAAAATATGTTTTTTTCTTCCTTCTGATTCAATCAATCTTGCCCTTGGGGTATGGCCTTGGGATGTATCCCAAAATGATGGCCACTGAGCTCTTGTGCTCAAAAAATGATGCCCAATGATTATATGAAGTGTACTCATTGGGCAAGGCTTAATCAAAATGAAATCTTGAAAAAATTCCTCCAAGGGGTCTTGTCCCCATTGTCCATGGAAATCGCCTCAAACAGCCCTCCATGATGTCTTTGGGCTGTGGCCTCTTCCCTGATGAATCTTGATAAAACTTGATTTTATGGCCTTTTGGGCCTTTTTGGGCTTTATGGTGAATTTTGGTGTCTTGATGATATATGGCCATTTTGGCCATTTTTTGGTCTTTGGGGTCCTACTGTCCGTGGACCGTACGCCACGGTCCATGGTCCGTGGGGGCTATTGGAGGCCCCCTGGGCCCAATTTTGCTGGGGGCCAAGAATTGGCCCAGACCCAAAAACATCACCATACATGGCCTGGACCCATTGATGGGGTCCAGGACCATCAAGATCCTGGCCTCCCCAAAGCTTCAGGGGAGGCCCTGGGTGATGAGTTCAGCCCCAAAGGGGTATGAATCCTCACCTCAGAGGTTTTGAGGGGGCATAATTGATTTATTGCCCCCATTTCCTTGAGGTCAAAATTTTTTCTTGATATGGAGTGGACTGATTCTGACGTCTTGAATCTTCTGCTTGCATATTTTTCAGTTATGAGTTCCAAACTGACTGAACTCACTTAATCTTCTCCTTCTGCACCGCCGCCATCTGTTCTTTGTGGATCTGGCAACTTCAGTCGATTATCTTCTCCCTCCATGGCTTCCTCTGGTCACTTTGATCCCTACCAAATTTATGATGGCTATGGGGCAGTGGAAGTTCTTGACCCTGCTTGCATTGAATGTTTGGCCAAGGGTAAGGATTGCTTTCAACACTAAAATCCTAGATCTTCAAAGTGCCATTACTGCTTCATTGGAAAGAAACCATGTCGTCGTACCGGGTTGCAAGCTTCCAACGTCAGGAGGTATTTGTGGAGTAGGAAGGATGGGCCTTTTGGGAAAGAGTTCCCAGTTTCTTAGGCACCTACTCCTGATGGAACTTCAGGGTTTTCTGAATGTGAGTGATTTGCATATCTTGATTGATTTTGGTACTTATAATTTGATGTAGTGACTGGTTCTAGGCAGAGGGACATGGCCAGGTGGATTAATGTTGGAGGGCCCATTCCAGTCGGTGGTAGGCCCATATATTCCAGCTCAGAAGTCCCAATCTCAAGGACCAATACTGATGGAGTAGTGAAGGTAGTGAAAAAGATGAGAAGGATTGCTGATTACCCATCTGAGCCAGATGCTGAGGGGAGTGATGAGTTGGATGGTGAAGAACTTGAAGTTGGCCATCCATCCAGCAATTCCTCTGCTCAGCCTCTTGCCAACACATTCCAAAGCCAAGTAGTTCCCAGTACCCCCAGAACCTTCCAACCAATGCTTGCTTCCATTCCTACCACAATTCCTCCTCCTTCACCAACTACTTCCCATGCCAGGCCTGCCTTGAATCAAGCAGTAAGGCCATTACCAGTACGACCATCCAGAATCTCACCCATAACCACCTCTCGTCAACTCCAACCTGAGGCCAGCTCCAGTAGAAGAAGGGATGGTTTGTCTCCTTTACCGTTTCCTGCTGCTCAAGTGCTTCAAAGAAGGGATCGTTGGCCTATCCGAGTTACCAGAGAAGATCTCAATGCGGGGAGTGAAAATCAAGAGGCTGTGGCCAGATTATTCAGGAGGGTTGATAGAAATAGCAGAGAGGTGATCATGTATGCCAATGATAGAATGATTCCAGGGACTTCTTCTCAAGAGATGGCTGCCAAATTTGCCTGGTATGAAGATGAGTTGATAAATGACTTCCAGATCACCTTTGATGATTTAGGTAGAGATAACTAGTTTTTCTTTTCCTTGTTTGTGTTTGGTTTGACTTCTATTCCCACTCTTATAAATACTAAAATGAAGAAAAGATAATGGAACCTCCCAATACATGATTTGGGGAGGGGACGCTGCTGCTTTAAAGAAATAAAAGGAAGAAAATTATACAAGTAAAGAAAGAAAGAAATATAAGAATAAGAGAAAATGAGAGTAAAGAAATGAAATAAAGAAAAATCCTGATGGCTGGTCCTCCTTGTGGTGAGTTGCTCAATTGTGGCAAACAAGTGTCTGAAAAATGAAAACCAAGCATTTGATGCTCACAGAGTGGCCAAGGTAATGTTTTACAAGAAGTAGAACCCTCAGGGATGCATACCAGGAGATGGAACTTACTTTCATAACTTCCACTCCCCACCAAGCACCATAAAACTTAAATGAATTGCCATAAATGACTTCTGAAATGAAATTCCATAAATGAATTGTGAAATGATATGCCATAAGTGACTTGAGTAATGAAGGTCTTGAATTATGATGATTGGAAAAAATGAAATGATAAATAAAAGAACAGAAAAGAAAGGGAAAGAAAACAAAGAAACATTTGGCCATATCTTGATAGGGTCCAAATGGAGGGTATTGGTGTTGCTTGATTCCTGAACCTGTCCAAAGAATTGACAAGTGCTCACAAAGTGGCCAAGGTGATTCTTACGACAACATATGGGTAGAATACCCCCTTAAAGGTGCATGCCAGGAGAGGAACTTACTTTCATAACTTCTTCTCCCCACCAAGCACCATGATCAAACTCTTGAGGTATTTGGACCAGGCTTGTCTGGATATAATGAATGGAAATCCTTGACAAGGTCTGGTGAGTTGGTAAGGTTGGAAGCTGGTTCCCAAGTGGTTCTTTCTGGGTCTTCACGGAATCCTTTCCACTCTACAACATACCATAATTTACCTCTTTTGAGTTTTGAGTCCAGAACCTGAGCCACTTCCCATTCTTCTTGCTCCTCCACTAAGACTGGTGGTGACGGCAATTGATGTTGATTTGGGATATTTGATTGCTTGACTGGTTCTAATAAGGACACATGGAATACAGGGTGAACTGTCTTCCATTTCTGAGTCAAATTGAGGTGATATGCATGGCTGCCAATCTTCTTCAGAACTTCAAAGGGTCCCAACCATCTTTCTGATAATTTCTTGGTGGGTCTTGTTGTCTTGATATTCTTGGAAGATAGCCATACTTTGTCCCCAGGTTGGAAATCAGGTGGAATTGATCTATTTCTATCTGCATACTTCTCGAATCTCCTTATTGCCGACTCTAATTCTTCTTTGACAACTTGCTATACTGATTGGAGTTTTGTTGATAACTTTCCAGCAGGTGAATCTTGAGAAATATGGATTGAGTCAAAGCTGGGATTTCTTCCATAAATGGTGAAAAAAGGTGATTGCTTTGATGATGAATGTTCTGCATTATTATAGGCAAATTCAGCCAGAGGGAGCCAGGTGTACCAGTCATCTTGATGATAGCTGACATACATCTGAGGATACTGTTCTAGAGTCTGATTTACCCTCCCTGTCTTTCCATCTCTTTCAGGATGAAAAGCAGTTGAAATATCTCTTGATATCTTGAGCTGCTGACATAATTGAGTCCAAAATGATGAAACAAATAAAGATCCTCTATCACTGACAATACTGACTCGAAGGCCATGCTTGGAAAATACATGACTAATGAAAATTTGAGCTAAGTCCAGAGCAGTGATTGTTCCATAAGTTGGAATGAAGATTGCCATTTTTGAGAACCTGTCCACAACTACTAGGATTGAGTCAAAGTTGTTTGAAAAGGGCAATTGAGTGATCAAGTTGATTTATAAGGAATTCCAAGGACCAGATGGAATCTGAAGAGGCTTGAGTAGTCCAAACTTCTTGTGATTAATGTTCTTGTTTCTTGAACATTGCTGACATGAGGACACATAGTCCTTGATGAATTGATTCATGCCAGCCCAATAAAGGTCCCTCTTTATGAGCTTGAGAGTCTTCTCCTGGCCAGGATGGCCAGCCAAAGGTTAGTCATGATGCTTTTGAAGAATATTGAGTTGAAGTTCTTCATTGCTTGGAATTACCACTCTATCTTTGAACAATAACAACTTGGCTTGAGGTTCAAGAGAATAATCTGGAATTGATTTGCCTCTTGCTAGCTGCTTGAGTATTTCTTTATAGTCATTATCTTGCCATACTTCTTTTTGAATCTTGTCAACTAAATCTGAAAACACTTCCACTTTGATTGAAAAGAATTTTGACTCTTGAATTCCATATTGCTTGATTACTTGATGAAACGTTTGAGTATTCTTGTTGATGAAGTCCACCCCCCTCTCTGGGTACATGTTGTCCCGACGTGACAAGGCATCTGGAAAGGTGGCCAGCCTGCCTGGGCGGTAAGTGATAGTGAAGTGAAATTCTGAAAGGAATTCAGCCCAATGGGCCTGAGGATGAGTAAGAACTTTGGAAGACATAAAATAATGCAAGGAAGAGTGGTCTGTCAATACCTCAAAAGAATTGGAAAGAGAGAGAAGAAAAGCTCTCCAGCACTTGAGAGCCCAAACTATGCCAAGGAGCTCCTTGTCATGGATTTCATAGTTCAGCTCAGCTGGGAGAAGCTTGCGACTATCAAATGCAATGGGATGCTTTCCTGAGTCATTCACCTGGCTCAGTACATCACCCAAAGCATAATCAGAAGCATCAGTCTCTACTATAGTAGGTAGAGAAGTATTGAAGTGAGATAAGATAGGAGCAGAGGTGAAAGCTTCTTTGAATGCTTGAAACTGACTAAGAGCTTCCTCATTGAAGATGAAAGGAGAATCTTTTTTAAGGAGGGAAGTGAGAGAAGTGATTTTTTTATAATAATTTTTAATGAAACAATGATAAAAATTGGAAAAGCCAAGAAAAGATTGAAGGGCCTTGATGTTTTTGGGCTGAGGGCAATTGAGGATTTGCTGAACCTTTGAAGAATCCATCTTGACACCATCACTTGAAACAACATAGCCCAAGTATTCCACACTTGAGGCATGGAATACACACTTGGAGGCTTTGGCAAACAAATTATTGTCCCTCAGTCTTTGGAGGACAGAGGCCACATGTTTGACATGTTCCTCCTCAGAACTGGAAAAGACCATAATATCATCTAGATAAACCACAACAAACACATCCAAGAAATCTTCAAATATATCATTTACTAGATTCCGGAAAGAAGCAGGAGCATTGGTCAGACCAAATACTCATAACTACCATATTTGGTTCTAAACGCAGTTAAGTGCTCATCCCCCTCTTTGATTCTCAGAAGGTTATATGCACCACACAAGTCTATCTTGGAGAAGATAGTGGAACCGTTGAATATGGTCAGAAGCTGGTTCATAGGAGGAACAGGGTATCTGTTCTTCCTGGTGACAGCATTGAGTTTGCAGTAGTCAACACACAAACAAAGACCTCCATCCTTTTTCTTAACAAAAAGGACAGGTGCTCCTGTTGAAGAGGAGCTTGGTCTTATGAAACCTTTCTCTACATTCTCTGAAATGTAGGCCCATAGTGTTTCTGACTCTTTACTTGATAATGAGTAGATAACACCAATTGGAGGTAGAAGACCCTCCAATTCGATATGATGATCACAGGCACAGTGTGGAGGAAGTTTCTCTGCCTTCACCTTGGAGAATACATCCAAATATTGGTGATAAACAGGAGGGAATACCTTCAACACAGCTTCAATTTCTTCTGGCTCTTCCTCCTCATCCCACTGCTTCTCCAGGGAGGCATGAAAAGATAAAGGAGGAAGGTCCATATCCCCTTGAAAGAGATGAAGTGAAGATATGGCAACATCTTCTCCAACATCCTTTATCTCTTTGAAGACTTCATATCTTAGTGGAAGTAATGATGGAAGGGATATGGACAGAAGAAGGAAGGGAAGGTGTCTTAAGTTCCCAACCAGAAAATCACTGTTGACACCCATGGCAAAGTCATTACTAGTAGAAGGAATAATACCACTAGAATCCTGATGACTAGAATCATAGGTGATCAAACCATTTTTCCAATCAATAATGGGATGAAAATGGTAAAGAAAATCATAGCCCAATATCAGGTCTTCTCCCTTGGGTGAATCAATGATAAAGAAGTCCCATTCAAAGCTTGGGAATGAAGGAAAGTTAACTACCCACTTGGTAGAATGAGTGATGAACAAGGCAGGGGATTCATTAGAATCCAGAATGAAAAGAGTAATCTTTTCAGGGAGCTCTGACAGAGTCAATGAGTACTTGAGAACAAAATTCTTTGCAATAAAGGAGTTTGTAGCACCAGAATCAATAAGAATACTTTAAAAAATATCAGAGACAGAAGAGAAAATAAGAAATTTTAAAGATTTCTTGACACTAGTATTCAGAGTGCACAATTGTGCTCTTGAAGGAAATAAGTGAGAACCATTGAACACATCATGATTTCCACTCAGGCTTTTCCCTGCTTGCTAGGGAAGCCTCTTGATGATGACTCAGGCTTGTTCTGAGGTCTCTTGAAGCATTTTTTGATTGGGTGCTTTCCACCACAATAAGTACACAACCCCTCTTTAATCCTCCTCTCCTTTTCAGAACCAATTAATTTATTGTCCTTATTGAGGAAAGCAGCATGGGGCTTGTCCTTTGAAGATTGAAACTGCTTGCCCTTATTGTTCTTCTTCTGGTGAGGCCTCTTTGAAGATGAGTTTTGAGGAGGCCTAGATTGATTGCATCCATCAACTGGAGGCTTCTTCTCTTGATTTCCACCCTTTTCTTTTTGCCTCTCATGATATCTTGTGTCTGACTCTAAAGTGACATCCATAAGTTCTTGAAGAGTATCAAAAGTTCCAGAGTGAGAAGCCAACTGATCCAATAATCTTGATGCCAATCCTCTTCTGTAAGCATGGATATAAGCTCTTTCCCCCCAATCTCCAATTCTTGGAATTAAGCTTCTGAAATCTGCAATGTACAAGGATACATGACCACTTTCCTTCATCCTCAAATTTTCCAACTCTTTTTCAGCTTTCCTGACTTCATTGGGGTCACCAAACACAGTGAATAATGGAGATTCAAATAAAGGCCAATTATTGAGGAGGTAGGAAGGGTCTTCATTGGAAATATTTGAGAGATAGGGTTCAATCCACTTCCCAGCTCTACCAGTGAGAAAAGAAGTTGAGTGAAGAACTTTCTTCCTGTCAGAGAAGAAATTTGCTGAATCATTATGGAAGATTAATTGACAGGATTGGATAAATCCTCTCAATTTATGAGCTTGAGTACCATCAAAAGAATCAGGTGCCTTCATGGATGGAGTCTTGAAGGCAGGGGCTTTGTAATTGTCCCTGGGAGCAACTGCTTGAGTGAGTTGCCCCATCAATTGAGTCATTTGCTCCATCATCTTGAGGAGACTTGGATCAGTTTGAGAGACAAGAGGTTGACTATAAAGGGCTAGATTAGAACCCTGAGGCACCTCTGAAGCATTTGCCAAGGCATCTGCCACTTCAGTTTCCCCAGAATCTTCCTCTTCCACAGACCCTTCCCCCTCTTCATCTTCAACTTCCCCTAATCTTGCACTTGCACTTTCAGACATGCCAGGGTAGCCACCCAAAAGTCCAGAAAAGGATCTTGATCTTCTAGATTTGTTTCCACCTCCTCTTGAGGGTTCTTCTCCTTCCATTGGTGGTCCTCTGTCCAAGTTTGCACTCAGTTGATGAACTGATGGTGTGCAGTCATGAGGAGCCCTTGCTGTAGGAGTGAGAACAGCTGGAAGTTTCTGGGATCTAGTATTCTTGGCTGGGGGACTATGCTGAACTGGCATTATGAACAGAAGTAGAATAAAACTTGATGGTATTAAGAAGAATAATCAGAACTTGGCCAAATAAATCACAATAAAAATTCTTGATGAGTCTTGAGGAATCAATTCAATATTGAGGTGAAATCAAATTCAGTCAATACTTAAAATCAATTTAATCAATTTCAACAATCAATTTAAATCAAATATCAATAATCTTGAGTAAATCAATAATCAGTCAATCAGTGTCTTCAATATGAAAATCAAGGTCTTGAGGAATCAATCAATCAATTCAAAATCTTCAGGAATCAGTTCAATATCTTGATGAGTCAAATCAATCAATAATCAAAATTAATTCTTGAGGATCAATAAAATATCTTGAGAATTCAAAGTCAATCAATCCAATCCAAATGAAAAATCCTGAATTTCTGAATCAATAAACCCAATGAATCCCAATGAATAATACAATCAATTAAACCAATCAATAATTCCTAAATAAGACCTGAATGAGAACACAGAAAAATTTGATTTGATAAAATAAAATGAAGTGATGAAATGGTCAGCAATGATTAAGAAAGAAGAAAGAATAAATTTCATATAAATGAAATGAATGCAATGAAAATTGATGAGAGAGAAAATCATAATCATTAAGAATCATAAGATCATTGAAAGGTCATAATTGATGAATGAGAGAAATGATTATAAAAGAAGGAACAGAAAGAATCAATATGAGTTAATTAATTTAATGTCACAGGGGCTCTTCGAAGTGAAGAGGGCCTGACACTCAGTAAACTGGGACTCACTTATGGAGGGCTCAAAGATATGGTAAGAAAGGATACACTTAGGAGTGTTAAAGATGAATTACTAGAAGAATGAATATAAGAAAGCAGAAACAAAAGAATAAGAATAAAAGAATAGAAGAGCCAACCAAAAACAAGTCCAAGTCCACTGTTTCAACCTTTCAGAATGAAAAGAGAAGGGTTAATAAGGATATGGCCACCCAACTCATACTGTACAGGCAAAGAGAGAAATGCAAATACTAACTTAATATTAAATAAATATAATACCCAAAATAAGGATAAGAATATTCATAAAATAATAAATAAACTAAATTAATTAACTGGGCAAAAGTCCCCAGGGGGGAGAAAGAGGGGCTGGTATATGTGAGAATCACCAGCCCTGATCCAGAGGAAGAATTTTCATGAGAGGATTGGATTATTGAATTGAGTCTGGCCAATACTGGTCCTGTACAGCTGTACAGAACCTGTACAAGAGGTGTGGTGTATTTGAGTGATCATACAGTTTCATGCTGGTGTATTGAAACTGTATTGGGTGAATCCAACCTGTACAGGTATTGACAGGCTGAATTGATGTACCAAGCTGTATGCATGTTTCAGAATGAAGATTGCTGAAACTGAATGCTGGATCTGCTGACTTGAGGTGTTTGAGTGGGTGTATGAATGGATACCCTTACCCCTGGTGAGTGGTTGTTACAGACAGCAGTTTGGCACGCTCACATTTGTGCATTACATGACTTCTGCCCCACTGCCTGGGAATCTCAGCCCTTTACCATTCCTACTCTCACACATGAATTGGCCTCCGCATCCCCACCTAATCCTCTCCAACCCTTAACATGCTTACGCTCCCACACTGCCCCCACCCTCACGCTTCCGCACTCCTGCCACTTAACATGCTCACACTCCCAACATGCCTCCAAAACTGACCTCACACCGGCCTAATCCTAAATGCCGCTTACTGTCCTTACGCTCCTGCAGCGCCCTCAATATGTGACTCCAATGCCGCCCCCCATCTCCACCCCCACCACTTACCATCCTTATGCTTCCCTATTAGATCCACAGTGTATGGTGGCATGTTGGCGTAAACGATGAATGCATTCACAAAAATATGCTTAGTGGCCTTCTCTGCCAAAAGGTTCTGTGAACCTGTGCGATATGACCACATACCCAAAAAGGTCACAAGAAATATTTAAAATAATTATACCTTAAAGCTAAAAAACTGCCATAAATAGGCATAAAACTTGATTTGAATTAAAAGACAATGAATAAAAATGTAAAAGAAATTACACCATTGGATTCCTCATGGTAAAATACACATATACCATTTTTATGGCGTATCTGTAAAGTCAATATTTAATGAGTTCTAAGTGATAACACCTTATAAAAAACATGAATCCTTAATTATTTCAAATACTAATGAAACAAAATTTAAAATAAACTGTACCATTGGATTTTTCATAAAATTCTACACATAAAACAATTAAGAAGCTAATCTCCAAAGTCAATACTTAAGGAGTTAAGCTGAATATATGCACTTTTTGGTCAATGCATATATTCAAGGATTTTAGCTAATATCTTTTGAAATATACATGATGGAGTGATAAACCAAAAATAAAGTCACCACATAATTACTTTAGGAACAAATAAATGAACTTTATTTCATAAGCTATAAACAAGGTTAAAACCTGTAATGGATTATTGATTAAATTCAATAGAGCTGTTGACCACTTTGTTGTGAAAGTGGTCCAAACTTAAAAGTAGACATTCAGATTCTACTAGTTCATTCATGGAGAATTACAGATTTTGTATTACAATATTCAAGGTACAAACCCTTGAAATCATGGTTTGAAGTTCAAAATATTAGATTTCGACAGAAAAGATGAGCTACAAGAAAGATCATCAGAAATAGAGTTTTGATGATGTAATTTAATGCTCTTGGCAGTGTGATAAAGACATGACAAGCTGTCAGAATCCACTCTCATAATAGCTGTATCATGTATAACTTAAAAGTTATCAATGATCAAAGTTCACGCTTAAATTTGATCAATTAAGATCACTCACTATAATCTTATTTCAAGTTTAACAGTCATATAAGTGATAAAACTGGTGAATACTATTAGAACATGATTAATACTAATAAAATCCACAAATTTTAGGCTTCTTCCAAGCCTATGATGTCATTAAACTTAGAGTTATAGTGATAACTATAAATAATGGTGTAATTATGAGGTCAGATGGTTTGATCATGATGTAATCATCACCAAACCTTGAAATATTGATACATTCTAGTAGAAATAATCAGTACACGTCTACTAGAAGCCTGCTGGACTCTAGGAAGGAGTTATTTACTATAAATAGAGTTCTTTTTACTCTGTTTTCCCCTAAGACGCTTACAAGACACTAAATCATTAAATCAAAAAGGTAATTTCTTTATTCTTTATACATAAAACTCTTATATTATTAAAGACCAAAGATAATATTATTATAATCATCATCTTTGATGTTATTATTCCAATTATTTAATTTTTTTCTTTAAATTTCTCCTAAAAACCTCTTGTGAGCCTGTGAGGTATGTATGACATACCCATAAGGCCACAAATGATTTTATAAACAGTTAATTTTGTCTTAAACAGACTTTTTAGTTGAATTTAAAAAAAAAAATAAGTATAACTTTTTGGATAAACAAAGTTATAAATATTATGTCATTTTTGGATTCTACACCAAAAATAACCTGGGGTACACCCAAAAACACTTATTTTTTATGTTATTGGAAGATTTAAGAATCTCACAGTACTAATGTAACTTTTTTAACATTTTTTTAAAATTGTTAAATTTAAGCTTAATTAAGCTTAAATTTAAATTTGCATAAGGTTTATGCAAACTTACCAAAATTTTAGTTAAAATTGAGGTGTGGTGTATATTTACTGAATTGGCTAAGGATTTGCCATACAGAATGTAAATCCTGCGTGAGCTCAATTTGAAAGGGTTTAAGGCCATAGTATGGCTTTAAATAAATAAAAGGGCAAAATCCACGCAGAAAGGTGGGACAAAGGAAAAAGACCAAATAGAGCTGGGGTACCCAACTTTTTGGATCTGCAAGGATTCAATTAAGGTTGTCCACCTGTATTGGAGGATTTTCAACCTTATTTAAACTTTAAGATTAGACTTTGATCCAACCTTAAGGTTTAAACTGGTTTTATCCCAAATTGGACAGGAATTTCAAGCTGCCAAAGGGTAAATCCCAATATGCAGGCTTGAAATCAAGGTTTTAAGAACTGTCAGATCTTAAATAAGCTTAAAACTTTAAGGTTTCAAGCATTAAAACCTTATCAAAACTTAAGGTTTGGTGTGTATTGCTATTTTACGTGGAAAAATAGCAATAACTTCAAAAATTCATTAAAAATCCAATTCTTAATGGATTTGCTTGAAAATTTCACACAGCTTACAATTTAATATTATCTACATATAAATCAAATTTTAAGTATCTTTTATAAATAAATTTCCAAGATAATTAGCCTGGAAATTTACTCTTTTAATTAAGCTCAAAGAAAATTATGATTTCTTTAAAAATTAATTAAAAATTGAGTTTAAAAGATTTCTGCTTGAAACTCTATTTTTAAGTTGTTCATGTGATGAACTTTAATATAAATAAGTTTATTTATATTCAAAACTTAAAAATAATTAGTTTAAATGAGGATTAAAGTTACGTGGAGTTAAGAATAACATTGGTAACTTTAAATTGGAATTAAAAATAAGTTACCTTAAGCTAAGAACTTTATTTTTAAAGCATGGTTTTTCAGTTTTGACCTGATAACACCCTCTATATTCATTATGAATCATGAGAGCTGCTCTGAAGACATAAAAAGAGTCTTTTCATCACTGTTTTTGTCCATTATTCATTATCATTCCAATCATATTAGAAATTTAAACAGGTAAAGTTTTATAAATATAAAATCTCATTATTAAAAGTAATTCTTAAGTTATTTTTATTCTTTACTTATTAAATCAAAGAATTGAAATCATAGAATTCAGATTATTGTTGTAATCACCTATAATAAATTTTATTATATAAAATTATCATCTTAAATATCTTTTAAAATCCACAAATTCCTCTCAAAAACTCTTTAATCATAATTTTTATTATAAAAAGTTGTTTTATCTTTAAAAGTATTGATTTTTGGTGTGTTTTCAACTTATAATTATTATTTAATATAATAACTGTTGTTGTTTGACTTGTTGTATTAAATAAATATTATAAGTAAGTTTTCTCTAAAAGTTCTATATCTTTTTTATCTAGTATTAGTTTTTTTATATAGAATTTTTATTCTATAAGAATTATTTCTGCACAGTGTGTGTTTAATTCTTTTTATAAATCATATTTATATTATTTATAAGTGGTTAATATTCATATTTTCCACGTGTAATTGTCTCATTAAGAGCTTTACACTTCTTATTTTTATAACTGTCAGTGACTATAACAATAATAGAATAATTATAATTTATTATAATTATTATTATATTTTTATAATAATAATTAAATTTGTGTTTTTATATAATAATGATTAATAATTATATTTAAATTTGTGGTTATAATATTTTGTTATATTATATATTCTTACTGAGGACAGTCATAGTACTCTTGATATTGCTACTATTATCAAGAGTTTCATAGACAAACCTTACATTTGGGGGCCTGACCGTGATTTCAAACCAATTTTTGGGACATAAATCACATTCTAGACCTTATTTTACTATTTTTTGACGTAAAATTGCCATATTTGTCTTAATATTGGCTTTTTTGGGACTTATCCCTTATAAATAATCTTTATAATATTAATAAAGTTATTTTTTCTTAACAATATTGTTTGAAAAAATATACTATTGAGTGACTTGGAATAAATTTCTTTTGTCTAACTAGTGGCTTTTTCACATCACAGACTTGAAATTTATTCTTTGATTTATTCTAGTATAAAGTGAATAATAATACAATTTTGATTAATTAACTTGTTAATTGCATAATTATTATTTCTTTAAAGAAAATAATAAATCAAATAAAAAATCTTTACTAAAAACATTATTTTTCTTTTATCTTACACATTTTTCTTTATTTTTGACGTAATTTGCCATAAAATTACATTAAACAACTTTATTTAATAAGTTGAGTTTATAAGTTATTTTTATTATTTGATAAAATAACTTATATTTTTAATTTTCTCTAGTGTCTTCCATCAGAGAAAATTCTTCAGACTCTGAAGCCTCAGAGTCCAGTATTGAAATTCAAACCAGCCCAGCACCAAGGGGTTTGATAACCAAAGAACCCTTTAAAGGTCCTGCAGGTGAATTAAATCCAATTTTACTCTATTTTTTATTGAAATTGATGTGAAATGACTCGTACTAGAAGTGGAAGTAATTACTCCATCCAATCAAAGGGATCTGGACCAGGACATTCCAGCCACAAATCAAAACGGCAAGAATGTCTTCCCAGAGGAGAGGCAAAAATGGAGGATGCCAGAACTTCCACCAGTTCCCAAAGGTTAGCCAGCACCTTTGAGCCTCTTATTGAGAGTCCAGAAGCTGACATAACTGCTATTGCTGTTAGACCTGAACCATTTCCAACAGGCAACTGTGGAAATTTATCAATCCCAATGGAAGAACTGGTTCCTGGCCTCAAAACAACAAGAGTGGGAACTTCTCCCCAGTCTTTGGATAGGCACCATGAACTCTTATCTTCAAGTGAAGAATTTCATGGGGCCAGAAAAGACAGAAGATCTTCTGATGGGTTGGACACCCATGTCTGTCAAAGGACAAGTCCAACAGATAAAAACTTGGTTGAAAAACCAAACCATGTTATCAGAGGATCAGAAGAAGAAGTTGGCTCAAGGAAAGGAAAACAGCCCAGTGGAAGCTCCCCAAGCAGCCACCAGCAAAAATCCGCCTCAACAAGTGCCAAACAAGCCCAAGCAAGCCCCAAAGACCAACAAGAAGGGCAAACAAAAGGCAAATGGAAAGGCAAAGCCCAAGTGGAACAAGCCTTACCCTCAGAATTACAGAATCCCAAAGAAGGAAAAGACAGCCATGGACAATGTGTTCAATATGGCAAGAACCTTGATGGAATTCAAAAACAAGGAGGAGGAAAGATTGAACCAATCTTTCCCAAAGAAATAGATCTTGTAAAACTTGTGACTCACTTTGAATCTTGTAATAAAGAAATTATGACAAAATTTAAAGAATTTGATTATGTCCAACAGAAGTTGGGTAATGAGATTTTAAAAGTCAAAGAGCAACAAAAGACCATTATTGGCCTTGAAAATTTTAATAAAGAGAATATTGTGTATTTGACGCAAATTTGTGAAATACTTGAGTCTAAAGTTACCTTACTCAATCAACCAGATTAGAATTCAATTTCTTTTATAGCTGGACAGTTAAGAGAATTGAAAATACAAGTTCAAAACTTGGAAAATTCGACCGGTCACAATGAAGCTCTTTTTCAAGAACAATTGGAGAAAAGTGATAAAGCAAGACTTGAATTGAAAGAAGATATTCAATCAAGTATTAATAATATATCACTAAAAAATGAATTGCCAAGGCGATCCACACCATTTCTTGACAGAAATGTTCTTAACTTGAATAATGATTTACATCATACAATTTCAAGTCATGATGTGGAAACTGCTTGCAATTTTAAGGACATTCCAAGATTAGAGGAATGGCCAACCTTCAGTGGTGAAGGAGAATATAATCATATGGAATTTATTAAACCAATTGATATGTTCAAAGAAGACTTTAACATACCAGATGAATACATAAGTGCCAGATTACACTCATTATCTACCAAATCAGCAAAGAAATGGTATTATAAAATGAGACAAGACCATGGTAAACATTCTTGGCCTTGGTGGAAAGAACAAATTATTTCCAAATGGGAAAATGATTCCTGGAGATTTAGAATGGAAAATTCTTTTGAAGAAGCCATTTTTAAAATTGAGAGGGACAGGCCCATGACTTGGTTTCTTAAACAGAAGGACAGATTAACTGCCCTTCATCCTGATATGTCTGAACCAATGGTACATAAAAGGATATTAAGAAAGTGTGGTGGTGACCTTGAGCATGCTATAAGAAGAAGATGTATTGAGCCTTTCTCTACAGAAGATTATATTAATGCTATGGAGGATATCACTACTAGAACAAAAATTGGAAGAAATTGGTATAAACCCCCAATAGACAACAAGACTAGTGGGAAACCAATTTCAAAACCAAATAAACCACATGACAGACCTCCTTTGAAATGTCATAAATCTGGAAGTACATCTCATTTAGCAAACACTTGTCCAAAAAAGACAAGAGTCAATGAGATAAATGTTGAAAAAGTGGAAGACACGAAAGAAACTGATGTATCTTTACATGAAAGTGATTCTGAGCCTTCATAAGAAGAAGAAGTATAAGAGGAACTTGGTATAGAAAATATTAATGTTTCTTTTGAGGTCACTGAGGTACATACTCACTTACCACAGTATAGTGATGAATGTATGGATCTCATACATGTGCAAGATGCCAAAATGTAAAAAGCCAAACCTGCCAGAGGTAAAGGTTATACAGATGGGTCATCTTGTATCACTAATATTGTGATAAATAACACAGAAGCCAAGATAAATCTTGACTCAGGTGCTTTTTGCCCTTGTGTTGGAAAAGATTATCTTGACAAAATTTATACCGATTGGCAAGACAAGTTGATGCCAATTGAAGGTGTAAAATTCAGCAGTGCTAGCCAGAACATGCACCCTTTGGGTATATTTGAAGCAGCAATAATATTTCCTCATCCTGCAGGGAGTATAAGATTGAAAGCTGAATTTGTTGTTATGAATAATTGTACTTCACAACACTTTATACTTGGAAATGATTATCTCAATATCTATGGTATTGATATTAATAATCATAAGGACAGGTATTTCACTATAGGGGAAAATAAAAGGCAAAAATTTGCTTTTTCTCTATAAAGAAAAGAAATTACTGTCATTCAACAAGTAAAAAATGTTAATATAGAAAAATTTGTGTCAGATCAGTTAAGTGAAGCACAAATTAGTCCTGAATTAACACCAGAAATGAAGGAAGAGCTTATTGTAATTTTAGTTCAATATAGAGAAGCCTTTGCTTCTGATAATGAACCACTTGGGGCTATAAAAGGCCATGAAGTGGATATCATGCTTAATGTGGAGAGACCTTATCCTCCACTATTAAGAAGACCAGCTAACCCAGCTAGCCCTAGGGCTAGAGAAGCATTAGAAAGTCATATTGATGAACTAATGAAACTGGGAGTTCTTAGAAAAGTTGGACACAATGAGGAAGTGGAAGTTACAGCTCCAGTGATCATTACTTGGCATAATGATAAGTCAAGGATGGTTGGTGATTTTGGAGCACTGAATACCTATACTATTCCAGACAGGTATCCAATCCCTATAATCCATGAGACTTTGACTCAATTATCCAAAGCAAAGTTTATTACTTCCATGGATGCTCTTAAAGGCTTCCATCAGAATGTTTTAACACCTCATGCTAGGAAATTATTGAGAATAATTGCTCATTGTGGTATTTATGAATATTTGAGGATGCCTTTTGGTATTAAAAATGCAACCTCTCATTACCAAAGAATGATGAATACTATCTTCCCACATGAATTATCATAGGGATGGTTAATCATTTATATTGATGACATTATCATTTGTTCAGAAACCTGGCAATTGCATTTAGAGAGACTTTCATTAGTACTTAAGAAAATTCTACAAGTGAACATGAAAATTTCTCTTAAAAAATGTAATTTTGGGTTTCATGAGTTAAAAGCTCTAGGACATGTAGTCTCAGGACTAAGCCTTGGTGTTGATAAAAACAAAGTGGCTGCAGTTTTACTGAAACAAATGCCCCAGAACAAAAAAGAAATGATGTCTTTCTTAGGGTTTGCCAGTTATTACAGGCAACACCTTGAAGATTTTGCAATCCATTCCAAATCATTATACAGAATTTTTGATCAACAAATTTTTTTTGGAATGACACAGGAGAGAATTCAAGCATATGATAAAATCAAGTATGCCTTGACCCATGCACCATTATTATTGATTCCAGACTGGAAACTTCCTTTCAAGCTGTATATTGATGCATGTGGTGATGGTTTAGGAGCTGCTCTTCATCAAGTTCAAATTGTCAATGACAAGCCTTATGAAGGTCCAATTTGTTTTATTTCAAGACAAATTAAACCTACTGAGGCCAGATATGGAGCTAGCCAAATGGAGTGCCTTTGCCCTGTTTGGGCTCTGGAAAAACTTCATTACTATCTTGATGGTAGTGTGTTTGAATTAATTACTGATTGTAATGCAGTAAAATCACTTCTTAACATGAAGACTCCAAACAGACACATGTTAAGATGGCAGATTGCTATACAGGAGTATAGAGGCAATATGACCATAGTACATAAAGCTGGAAATATTCATAAGAATGCTGATGGCTTAAGTGGATGGGAATTACCAAATACACCTGATAACCCTGCCTATGTTCCTACAAGTGCAGAACCTCAAATTCCAATTGAAGCAATTAATATCACAGATGTTGGAACAGAATTCTTTGAAGAAGTTAGAGAAAGCTATAAGCAAGATAATAATTGTCATATTCTTACTGCTCTACTTGACAAAGATTGTAAAGATGTAGCCTTGGCTAATTCTCTGGATGATATTTGGAAAACATCTTATGATAATGGAAGATTCCATTTGTTTGATGGTATACTATATCATAGATCTAAACACACATGTGTTATGGTCCTATGTAGTAGAATGTTGATTAATACACTACTAGTAGAATGCCATGATAACATTTATTCTGGACAGCTGTCTGAAGACAGAACAATGGAAAGAATTAAAACTTGTGCCTGGTGGCCATCTTGGAGAAAAGATGTCATTGAGTACTTTCATAGCTGTGATAGATGCCAGAAAGCCAATAAAGCTACTGGTAAAAGATTTGGTCTAATGATCCATATTCAAGAACCAAGTACCCCATGGGAAGTGGTTCACATGGATTGGGTAACCGCATTACCACCTGGAGGTGATAAAAGTTACAATGCATGTCTTTTTATTGTGGACAGATATAGCAAAACACCAATCTTTTTACCATGTCATAAAGATGACACAGCTATGGATACAGCTCTTTTGATTTGGAACAGAGTCATATCCCATACTGGTCTCTTTAAAAACATCCTTAGTGACAGAGACCCAAAATTTACATCAGCCTTATGGACTAATTTACATAAGCTTTTGGGTACAAAATTATCATTTTCAACAGCCTATCATCCACAAACAGATGGGCTGGCAGAAAGAATGATTCAAACCCTTGAGGACATGATCAGAAGCTTTTGTGCTTATGGCCTGGAGTTTAAAGATTCTGATGGCTTTACCCATGATTGGTGTACTCTTATACCAGCATTGGAATTAGCCTACAAGACCTCTATCCATGCTTCAACAGGCAAGACTCCTGAAATGTTGGAAAAAGGATGGAACCCCAAACTTCCAGTTGATACCTTGAAAAAAGATCTGGTTGACCTTCATCCAACTGCTTCAAGCTTTAAGCTACAGCTTGATAAAGTGAGACATCATGCAAATAAAAGAATGAATGATGCCTTTGAATATGCTAAGAAAAAATGGGATAAGAGTCATAAGACACCAAAGTTCAAAGTAGGGGACTTAATACTAGTTTCAACCTTGAGCTTTAATAATATTAAAGGTCCAAAGAAATTGAAAGATTCCTTTGCAGGACCATTTATTATCAAAGCCCTTCATGGGACAAATGCAGTACAAGTAGAACTGTCAGGAGAACTGGAAAATAAACATCCAACTTTCCCTGTCAGTCTAGTAAAGCATTACACTTCAAGTGATAAGGAATTATTTCCTTTAAGAAATGGAACACCCTTAGAAGTACCCCCACTTGATCTAAGTGAGGAAAAGAAGGTACTGAAAGTCTTAAAAGAAAGAAGACTTAGGGGTAAAAATGAAAGAGAATACTTAGTCAGGTACAAAAATCCACAACATGAAGATGAATGGATTGTAGAAAGCAAAATACCTGATTCCCAGAAGTTTCTCAGAAGATTAAGACATGAGAGAAGACCAGTTGCTCAATAAAAGGTTTGAATTGTGTGCTTTACATACTTAAAAGTAGAAGTAGAGAGGTTGGACAGTGGATTATACACCCCTCCCAAATGACTTGAGGGTATACTACAGAAGAAAAATTGTGGTACAATTTTTTTTGGTGGTAGGGAATGTGAGCCTGTGAGGTATGTATGACATACCCATAAGGCCACAAATGATTTTATAAACAGTTAATTTTGTCCTAAACAGACTTTTTAGTTGAATTTGAAATAAAAAATTATAAAAAATAAGTATAACTTTTTTTTGGATAGACAAAGTTATAAATATTATGTCATTTTTGGATTCTACACCAAAAATAACCTGGGGTACACCCAAAAACACTTATTTTTTATGTTATTGGAAGATTTAAGAATCTCACAGTACTAATGTAACTTTTTTAACATTTTTTTAAAATTTTTAAATTTAAGCTTAATTAAGCTTAAATTTAAAGTTGCATAAGGTTTATGCAAGCTTACCAAAATTTTAGTTAAAATTGAGGTGTGGTGTATATTTACTGAATTGGCTAAGGATTTGCCATACAGAATGTAAATCCTGCGTGAGCGCAATTTAAAAGGGTTTAAGGCCATAGTATGGCTTTAAATAAATAAAAGGGCAAAATCCACCCAGAAAGGTGGGACAAAGGAAAAAGACCAAATAGAGCTGGGGTACCCAACTTTTTGGATCTGCAAGAATTCAATTAAGGTTGTCCACCTGTATTGGAGGATTTTCAACCTTATTTAAACTTTAAGATTAGACTTTGATCCAACCTTAAGGTTTAAACTGGTTTTATCCCAAATTGGACAGGAATTTCAAGCTGCCAAAGGGTAAATCCCAATATGCAGGCTTGAAATCAAGGTTTTAAGAACTGTCAAATCTTAAATAAGCTTAAAACTTTAAGGTTTCAAGCATTAAAACCTTATCAAAACTTAAGGTTTGGTGTGTATTGCTATTTTACGTGGAAAAATAGCAATAACTTCAGAAATTCATTAAAAATCCAATTCTTAATGGATTTGCTTGAAAATTTCACACAGCTTACAATTTAATATTATCTACATATAAATCAAATTTTAAGTATCTTTTATAAATAAATTTCCAAGATAATTAGCCTGGAAATTTACTCTTTTAATTAAGCTCAAAGAAAATTATGATTTCTTTAAAAATTAATTAAAAATTGAGTTTAAAAGATTTCTGCTTGAAACTCTATTTTTAAGTTGTTCATGTGATGAACTTTAATATAAATAAGTTTATTTATATTCAAAACTTAAAAATAATTAGTTTAAATGAGGATTAAAGTTACGTGGAGTTAAGAATAACATTGGTAACTTTAAATTGGAATTAAAAATAAGTTACCTTAAGCTAAGAACTTTATTTTTAAAGCATGGTTTTTCAGTTTTGACCTGATAACACCCTCTATATTCATTATGAATCATGAGAGCTGCTCTGAAGACATAAAAAGAGTCTTTTCATCACTGTTTTTGTCCATTATTCATTATCATTCCAATCATATTAGAAATTTAAACAGGTAAAGTTTTATAAATATAAAATCTCATTATTAAAAGTAATTCTTAAGTTATTTTTATTCTTTACTTATTAAATCAAAGAATTGAAATCATAGAATTCAGATTATTGTTGTAATCACCTATAATAAATTTTATTATATAAAATTATCATCTTAAATATCTTTTAAAATCCACAAATTCCTCTCAAAAACTCTTTAATCATAATTTTTATTATAAAAAGTTGTTTTATCTTTAAAAGTATTGATTTTTGGTGTGTTTTCAACTTATAATTATTATTTAATATAATAACTGTTGTTGTTTGACTTGTTGTATTAAATAAATATTATAAGTAAGTTTTCTCTAAAAGTTCTATATCTTTTTTATCTAGTATTAGTTTTTTTATATAGAATTTTTATTCTATAAGAATTATTTCTGCACAGTGTGTTTAATTCTTTTTATAAATAATATTTACATTATTTATAAGTGGTTAATATTCATATTTTCCACGTGTAATTGTCTCATTAAGAGCTTTACACTTCTTATTGTTATAACTGTCAGTGACTATAATAATAATAGAATAATTATAATTTATTATAATTATTATTATTATTTTTATTATTATATTTTTATAATAATAATTAAATTTATTTTTTTATATAATCATATTTAAATTTGTGGTTATAATATTTTGTTATATTATATATTCTTACTGAGGACAGTCATAGTACTCTTGATATTGCTACTATAATCAAGAGTTTCATAGACAAACATTACACCTCTATTCCACGCAAAATCAAGATAAATTGTAATTTCTCTTAAAATTCATTGTAAATACAATTTAAACAAGTTGTATTTACATTTTTTGGCATAAAATTATTCAAAATTATTATATTAAGTATTAAAACTAGGTCATTTCTCTTATTATAATAATTTTTCTCTATTATTACTTTAATAATTCTATAATTAATATAAATAGTATTTATATTAATTTATAACTTTAATATTAGTAATATTATTGTTATTAATGGTTTTTTATTAATAAAAAGCAATTTATTACTCCTTTATTATTTTTTGGTAACAATAATAAAGTGCTTTTAAATATATTAATTATCTTATATTGATATATTTCTTTATTATATTATTATATTTATTTAATAATATAATTATTTTTACTCCATAATTATAATAATTCTTTATTATTAAAATTATTTTTATTCTATTTATATCATTTGTAAGGACATTCATAGTACAATAAGTAAAATATTAGTAATTTTTACTTATTGTTTCATAGTCCAACCTTGCAGGTTCTTAGGGGATATTCACAATGTTGTGGTTAGGGTTCAAAACATGAGGCTCACAAATTAAAGCCTAATAAGGGGACTATATAATAAAAGAATTTTTTCCCCTGTTTCCCTGACAAAACCATTTTATTTTATATCATTCAAATGAAACACCTTGCTTAGTCCTTACCTGATGATCATTGAATAGTTCAAAAGTTGACTTTAGTAGGTTTTTCACTAGTCAAGTTTATTCAATTTCTAATGTGGAAGTGATTACATTTGAATGATATGAAATAATTTGCAACACATCACCTCTGTGAGTTTCCCAACAAATAATATTTTGCAAATGCAATACAATTTCAATCAATATTGATGGAAGGTTCCAAGGCTGTTTATGGGAAGGTTTCTTTTGGTCAGCTTGTAGTTCTAAAATGTATTTTTTCTAGAATATTCACCAAATATTGAACTTATTTAAATTTATATTTAACTTCTTTCAAACTTTCCAAAATTCTCCAATATTTATATTAGCTAAAAAAGAATCAATTATCTTAAACTTATTTTACTTCCACCACTTTCAGAACTGCCACCTTTTTTCTTCAATTTTGATCTTTTTATTCTACATTTTTAAATCAAGTTATCAATCGACTCTTCACCATCTATTTACTTAATAAACTACCTCTGCTATGCCCCAAATCCCAGGAAATTCAACTGAATTCAATGAACAAAGAACTTCAGCCCCAGAGAGCCGAAGTGAAATCTCTGATATGGTCAGTAGTCATTAATTAGGCATTGAAGTAGAGAGCCAGTAACATGAAAATAATCAAGATCCACAAATTCTTCCATAGTTTGAGCATGCATCCATCTTGAATATTTGGAATATCTCAAAACCTGATATTGTATCATAGCCTTTATTTCAGCTCAGCCTCCAAGCTCTTGAAAAACAAATTTTAAAAGCTAGGAGAAGGAAAAGACTTTTGAACCTTGTGCACCAAAAGAAGATGCTGGGCAAGATGATGTAATTTTTAATGGTGAGGTTGAAATTATATCCAAGGAACATTTTGTCTCAAACATCGCTCAAAAAATCCTAAGGTTGAAAAAAATTCAAAATGATAGTAAAATTCCTGATTATGTACGTCAAAATATTTCTGAAGCAATGAGACTCCTCAAAATGGATTTGAACCATAAGTCTATTACTATCTCAATACAAAAGCATTAAAAATAGCTGCTTACAATGTATGGGCAGGTATGGAGGTGGGAGAATCTCTACCTGAAGTATCTCAAAATGTAATTGGAGTTCCAGGCAAAGGTTTAGGAAAAAGACTAAATATGAATGCCATCAAAAAAAGCAACAAAAATGCCATACCTTTGAAGCTGCAAAAGATTCCCAGGATCAAGGTTGAAGTGGACCATATTGACAATTAGCCTCCACATACTGAAAGCCCCCCCCATAATCAATGAAACATTCCATGATGAAACCCCTCCTGCCTCTCCTCAAAATATTCAAGCCTTTCAAGAAAGGAAGACAATTAAACATGATACAATGGGTCAAGATATGACTGATATAATGCCTGACCCTGAGCCCAAATTGCCATCCTCTGTTAATGTTCAAGGAATATTTTTATCCTGCATTGAAAAGTTTGGAGACATTTGGAATTACCATTACAAGATTACTCAAGAATCATGGAAAAGGGGCTTGATAATATCAACAATATTTACAAAAATTGATGGGACAATTTACCAACAAACGATGCTGATACATTCCTTCCTGTTGGTATTAAGTTGATCAGTAACCAAGAGCTTAAAATGTTGGGGTGGCTTGAGGAGCTTGAGATTGCAGGTGATTTTTATCTTTGTGAGTGATACAATATGATTAGGCTGATGACTCAAGTGATATACATTACAATATATAGTGCTAGACTTTAAGGCAAAAGAAACAGAATCATTTTTTAATGATAAAATTTTGAATATCAAATTGATGAAGGAACTGGCTAAACCTCCAGATAATCTCCTAAAATATGAACACTCATTCTTCAAAATGGTTCAGAGCCTTCTTTACCCCTCCTATCAAATTAATCATTTTTGGTCAAATGTTATGTTTGAATCCCTCAGTTTAGGCTCATACAATGTGATTGGACCCAAACCATATGTGGTCCCAACAACAAGTTCAACCAATCCCCTTGGACTCAAACGGGGAGCAGTTGAATACCTTGCCTCCTGCTGGAGTAAATCAAAGCAATGTGCAATACAACTGAGCATTGAAGGTGGCAGGGCTGACAATGAGCTATTGACAAAGCAACAAAAGAACCTGGAGGATCTAATGGATACAGTTATCCACTTGATGATTGCGTACAACATGGTACATGCAAATACAAAGGTCAAAGTCTATGGCATGAAAGGAAAACTCATGACCTCAAAAAAAATGAGGCCATCAAAGATCTTTTGGCATGTCACAAGAATATTGCAATAAATAAAATTTGCTATGGTATATTAGCGGCATTCTGTGCGGCGGGGGTTTGTGGTTTGATGGTATGCTCAGATGACTGGAGAACAAGCTCAGTGAAAGGGGCTTTATCATTAATTAACATTTCCAACAGACTTTCAGAGGATAAAAATCTAGTAGAGCTGGTGTAGCTACGTACTAATAAGTATATATGTAATTTACTGAATAAGAGTTGCTTCTCATCAGAGTCTTTTAACCCCACTGTACCTCTTGGATTTTAATTTGCACAATTCTTGGTAATGCCTGGGTGGAGAAGCGTTGTCTTTGTTCAAGTGAGGGGGTCACATTGACTGTACCCAGGACTACTTCCTGGATTCCTCAGTATGAATGCCAATAATAGCTACCTTTGTATGGAGGCATGCCTCTGTACACCATTGAAGATACTCAGACGGGACACAGACTGAGTCAGGCAGTTTTGCCTGAAATTAGCACATGCAGGGGCATTGCAGGAAGTGGGTTTTATCACTTCCTTCCAGCTCATAATAGGCCAAATTGCACTGGTTCTTTCAAGAGGACTAGGATAATTAGGGATCTTCAGCAGAGTGCATATTGCATTTGTGTGTGTTTGCAATATTCCACATGGTTGGATTTGAAACTCATTGAATGGGAACATCAATATATCAAATTGAATAATGCAGTATCCACTGCATTATTTTAGGTTCAGGTACTTGAGATTGCCAATTCTCAAAATTCAGATGTAATCTTTCTTTTTTAGTGGAAAATAAAAAACATTCATTGACCAAAATCAAATTTAGGTGAAATTAATAATTCACACAGTGGTCACTAATCCTTTGGTTTCATTTCACTTTCCAGTGCAAGCATGCCATTCACCAAAAAAGGGAGCTCACTTATTCTCAGCATTCCTGTGGCACCCTCATTGGGCCCCATTCAAGAACATTGGCTTTGGTCGGTTTAGATCAAGCCAATGCCATGTGGGATCCAACAGGGAAGTCAAGGATGTGTGCTGAATAAAGCTCATTGGAAATTGAGCACTATTCTGGTTTGAAAAGGCCTTAGCTTCAAATGGGGTCAGAAGTATCTGATATCTTGTCTGCTTTGAGACAAAGTGATCCCTCAACCACTCGGGGATAGTGGGACATCCCAAAAGACAAATGAGGCCAAAACCACCCAAAAGAATAAGTTTTTTCCTCCACTTGACCAACAGCACAAATATCAATGCCAGTATCAGCAAATATGGCCCCAAGTGAAATTCAGAGGGTTGTCGATGTTACTCAGATCAAACACATTCACTTTGGCCACATGGCAGTTTGCTCTTCAACTGGATTACTCATTTTCCTTGTTGAATTCAGACCATTCACAACAATGAGTGAAGTCAAGGTCAATCAATGGGATGAATTATCACAATTCTTATTTTGCAAAAAAAGTCACAGACCCAATTGCAGCAAATGGGGCATTACTGGAGGGATTTATGTTTGCTATTGGGTGGGGCAAAGGTAGCACAAAGAACAAACAATTTGGTATTTACAGAGTCCTTGAGTGAATTAAAGACACAAAAGATGAATGGCGGAACCAAGGCACAAATCTTAACTTGGTGGGTTGTATTCTAGGTCAATCCTTATCATATGTTGGGGATAAATTATTTCAAAAGATGCAAACTTGCTACAAGTCATTGGGGGTCCACTCCTTTGATAAAGTCAGCTATGAAGCCAAAATTTCCACAAATCAGGGGCATTAAAGTTTGTTTCCACACTCATTTTCACCATGAATGGATTCAAAACCTTGCCTTATGTTGGTAAGGAGGCATCATTGTATGCTTTTGGATGGTGGTTTCAAGCTTATAAGTGGACTGGACAAATTTAAAAACATGTGTCAAAGTTGTGTATAGGGGGGAAATTGGTTTTCCCAAATGAGCATTTTTGGATTGATGTATCCAAATTTCATGGGCTAATTCAAGCTGTGTGGGTCAGTAGTACATTCTTTCACTATACTTATTGAGCATAACCCTAGTGGGGTGGTTGGCGCAATGCTCAAGGAGGTTATCAGGAACAATGTGGCGGAAAAGCCACGGCTATTATGAGATTGGCAAGGGAGAGGGCTATCATATCAGGAATGGTAATACAATTTCATCCCAATTAAAATAATAATGTCAGGCTGAATCTATGATAAGAGTATTAAAAAGTATTTACAACTCTTAACTATGACTGTGACACGGTAAATAAAGATTTAAAAGAGTTTTATAAGAGTTAAGATGGTTTAATTTAATGATAAGAGGGCTTTACTATAAGAAATATAGTGGTGGTGAGCACTGTTGAAAGCCCTGGGTGCAGCTTTACCTGTTGGGTTACAATAATAAAGACTACAATACTTTAAATTAAGAGTATACCTGATTATTACCCAAGAGTAAAACTGTTTTTGACAGTTTACTACGTAGGGTATTCAAGAGCAGGATGAGGAGAGGATTTTGGCTGTGAAAAGCCCTCCTTTTATCCTGAAATTGGGGTGAAAAGGCTGCTAGACCTTTCCACGTAGAGGAAGTGAAGATTTTTCACTCTCTATGACAGGCTTGTGGTTTGCAAACATCCTGTATGCCCTGTATTGGGCTCAGATGTGGTTTTGAAACCACATCTGGGCGGTTTTCACCAATACAGGGTGAAAATTTTCATCTGGAGACCTCACAGCCTGATTCTGACGTGTATGACGCATAGATTGCTGTACAGAAACTTTATGGAACCCCAGTATTGCCTGACACATGAGGTATTGAAGTAAAAACATTATTCTTTGTCTATTTGACACCTCATATTCATGGTTATGGGATATTATCCCATGGTAAGGCTGTATATGACAGCAGGTGGGATTTTGACCTTAGAACAGCCATAACTTTGTCAATTCTTGAGATATCAACCTCAAAATTAGTTCAGTGTGTAGCCCTGTATGGGCTCTACACAATGGTACCCAACTTGACATGGTTATCATTAAATATGAAAAAGTTATCCCATGTACAAGTATTTTTGTACATTGGCGTGGTTTGGGCAAAAAGCTGTATTAAGCTTGTTTGGCCAATAACTTCTGTTGTAGTTGAGATATGAGGAAATGGATGGCACCATAAGATAGCCCTGATTGTGCTCTTTCCAAAAAGACCCCACATTAAGTATATCACACTAAAACTGTAAAAGCTAGATGAGAGGTGAAAGATTTGTTCATCTTTATTTGGTATGAATTTGACCATAACTCAAGTAATACTGGTGTTAGCTCAGTTTGGCTGGTACCATTAGATAGCTCTGGCTTAGAGCTTCATTTTGAGTACCCATTTTCTGGGGTTAAGCCTCTTCTTCTAGATTTTAGATGAGAGGTGAAAACTAAGGTTTATGCTCAGCAACTACTTTGAGCAGGAATAACTTTGTTATTTTTGGTCGTATGGTGATGGGACTTATATTTTCAGAAAGAAGTGAGTTTCCTCTTTCTTTTGATACCTTTTGAGCTAATTTGGCTCAGCTCCATGTTTTGGTGGTATTTTGGCTATACCATTGGTTTATGGTATTTTGGCTGTCATGCTTGTGCTCTGGTTTTGAGTCACAGGCTGACAAATGAGGGGATTTGGATGAATTGGGGAGTTAGAGGGTTTGCTAATGCATAGTAAAGTATATACCTGGTTTTGATGGGTTTGAATTGTGGGGATCCGGTGGCTCCAATGAAAAAGGGGTGCAATGGCTCATGTATGGTGTCACACCACCATACATAGGCATATAATGAGGCTATTAAGGGTATTCTCACCTGATGTCAATAATGGGACCAGCTGGTCATCCTGGTAACTGGGAGTTACCCCCAATGATTCTTGTACGCTTCATGGTCACAAAAATGGCCTGGAAGTCATGCAGGGATTTGAAGGCATTTGCATTCCCAGTATCCCGGTCCTTCAAATGCAAATCCTTACGCTTTTCCGGGTTCCTTGCTCTTCTTTTCACACAAATCCTTGTGCTTTTCCAGGAGCTCAACGCTTCACATGCAAATACTTATGCCTGTCCAGGATCCTGGCCATTCACAGGCAAATCCTTATTCCTGTCCAGGTTCCCAATAATTCAAACAACTCCTTATGTTGGGGCAGGCTCCCAAAAATTACAAAAATTCCTTAGGCTTTTCCAGGCCCCCAACTCTTCACACGCAAATCCTCATGCTTGTACAGGTTCCCAAATATTCAAACAACTCCTTATTCTGGTGCAGGCTCCCAATGCTTCACATGCAAATCCTTATGCCTGTACAGGCTCCCAACCATTCAAACAATTCCTTACGCCAGTTCAGGCTTCTCATGCTTCACATAATCCCTTATGTGACTAGGATTAATAACATGTGACCATAGGAAAGGCAATGACTCATGAATCTCCCGTGGATTGCTCACATGTGCGGAACCCCCATTTTTTTACAGTTAAGATCTCATATGGTTTAGAACCATGGAAGCAGAGAATGTAGGATGCAGTAAGGGTAAATATTTGTGCATTTTCTACAAAAGAGGTTCACACAAAGAAATACTGACTGAAACATTTGGTGGGGCACTTACACAAATTATTTGCACAATTGGCAAAGAAGCACATCTCACTGGAAAAATGAATATAAAAAATGGAAAAAATTGTGTATTGATTACAACTAGCTTATTTAAAATAGTGTATTAAAAAAGCAAATAAGTGAAAAGAATTTGATTTTTTATCTTTATTTCTATTTTTGAGGAATCATGAGACTATCCCAGTGATGTTCTCCTTTTGATAAGCCTCCAATGCCTGGCCAAGGAAAGTTGGTAAATACCTGCCAAGACTCTTCATGGGAATGAGGGGAGGAGGCGGTTGGGATCTCCAGGGTAGGGGGGAGGCAATGGGTGTATCATTGATGATAATTATGGCGCAGGGAGTAGGGGGAAGAGCTGGAGATGGTCAAAGGAGGGGTGTGGGAAATCAGTAAGAGTAGAAAAAAGTAAAGTGGGCACTTACCAAAAGGTTCCTTTGTGGATTGCATTGGAGCCACCTCAGGTTCAGGCTCACAAGTCAAAGTGTCCTCAGGTGATGGGACTTGTGATTTGGAGGATTGACCTGGGCCTGGAATAGGTGGCTCATTGTGTTGGGAGGGCTCTAAAAAAGGAGGAAGGAGTCAGTTCACTTGAGTCAAAAGTTGAAATTAGCAAAGGAATGGTTTTCTGCTTACTGCAGAACAAGTCCGCCAACCATTGGGTGCCACTCAGGCCTGAAGTTTGTTTGCAAGGAATACGAGGAACAGAAGTCTCTTGTTGCTGGGGATTAAGTGGGTTTTGTTCTATGGGTAAAGAAAAAGAGCTAGTATGATTGTGTGAAGAAAAATTAGTCAGAGAGGAGAAATAAGAGCTTACTTTGACGTTTGAATCCCATGGTCACAATCAGCCCAAGCTTGAATGTCTTCTCGCCATTGCCATCCTTCATCGTCCGGATAATCACTTTGCTCCAGTTGAGGAGTGAAGTGACCATTGGAGGGGGGTGGAAAAATTGATACTTGAGGGCACAGGGCTAATTTTCTGGAAGTGTTCCTGTCTGCTAGCTTGGGAACTCTTTCATCATTGTCGACAACAAAGGAGTCCTCACTAGGGCATCTCCTCTTGCCATGTGGTTGGAATGGTCGCACAACAAACAAGCATTTTTTGTGTGCTTGTTGGAAAGCATCACAGGCATTGGTTGTTGTGGAGGAGCAAATGCAGGGGGTACCCTGCTTATTGCACAAAGTGCACAAAATCTAAAATAAATACAAATTATGTTATTATCAATATAGAAAGTAACATGTGAAGCAAAAAGGAAGACATACAATGAATTAAAAATTCAAAAAATGATCAAAATAATATAAAAGCTCTGGGGTGAGGTGTTGAAAAGTCTGGAAGAAAGTCATGACAAAGATTCAGTATCAAGAGTGGAACATAACATGGACAAAACTGCTAAATGGAGAATATGACGCACAATGTAGATAGAAGGGGGCTTATGAAAGTATAATTGGCCAAAATATATGGTGAAAGGGGAGGGAGGGGAGTTGTTAGTTTGGTACAATAGAAATGAGTGGAAAGGGGGGAATACAAAGGGAAATATGCACAAGAATAAGAGCGGGTGAGAAAAAAAGTGAAGGGCGTGTGGAGCAAAGATTGTCTTTTATACCAGGGAGAAGCTGAGCCAATCTCAGCAGTCACAGCACCCGCCAAGGTCTCAGCTTCAAGGCCTTTTGGAATAATGATAGCTCAGTTGCAACCAATGCTGAAACTAAGAAGGTAAATGCCTGTGTGAGGCAGGGGAACAAAGGGGTTTGGGCTGAGTATTGAAATTGATTTAATTTTAATACTCAGTCAGATCCCCTTTGTTGCATTAAATAACCACCTGATTGCCCAGGGGTGCTTTTGTGAGGGCATTGTTAACTGTGCACAGTTTGGGCAATCCCCAAATGCTCCATGCAGAAAATTACATGGTCCATTTGGTCACAGCTCACTGCAGCAAGCATACCACCATTATAGCCAGGTGATACAGTTTTAACAAAGTCTCAGGAGGCTGTATGACAAATGAATACAGCATGAGCTTGGATTGACTGATTGCACAGGTCTGCTTTAGGGTCATCATTGAAATGCTCAGTTGCTGAAAATTTGAATTGCACAGTTGTTGAGCTATTGATAAAACAATATCAAATACACCCCTGCTGAGAAATTGCCATTTCATTTGTGTAAGCATGCAATTTGAGCATTTGGGACAATGTCCAAAGAAATTTTGGCCAGGCTGAGCATTTTACAGGCTTAGGTAAGCTGCACAGAAGTGGGCTTTCCAATGAGCTATTGTGAAAAGTGCTCTGAACATGGCATTCCACAAATTTTCCATAGTGAGCTTTTGGCCATGACATGCTGAGCTGTTGTGCGCATATCAGGTGAATTTCCATGCTGAGCATGTGGCACATGATCTACACCTATGAAAACAATCAGAAGGGATACCTATTGGTAATATGCAGGCATGCTGAAGTAGTATTACACAATCCTAATTTGTAGATCAGCCAACATTTTAGTATGTACACCTTTGATGTACATGTATGCTGCAGGGCTGACAAAATGCTTTACAAGAATGTAACATGCAATCATGCCAAGGCATTGAGTGAAATTTCTCATATGCATCCCTTTGATGCAGGTTGGAGAGCTTCACCTAACTAATGCACAGATGCTGGTGTATTCCAAGTTAT